>JAEAOA010001001.1:297500-572500 GCA_016746295.1 Potamilus streckersoni | reverse complement strand
AAGATGTCAACCGCTGAGACAATCTCAACTTCCATGATAGGAGATTATTATTTGAAACCGTATCAACTGTCAATTACAAGTTTTCTACATTTAATTCAATAACCGTAATTCGCCCATTTAAACCCTGCAACAACGTAATCTTCTCGGAGAGAATTAAATATGTCTGTACTCGAGGTCACCAGCGTCTCCTACAGGTCTTTAAAACACATGTCCACTACGGATTGTTTAACCATGTCTAGATGCTCGAGGTTTTAATGAAGTACAATATATGAAAGTCATCCTGGGAAATTTGTAAGTCTATGTCATTTTGATCTCAGCCCAGGTATCTCAAAAGTTAATGATACATGAGTGACTTGATAGTCACCAAAAGTTTGCAAATGTTTTCGGTGTGTTCTTGGGATAGTTAAACCATAACGAGACTTCAACCACTGCCGGTCTTACAAGTATCATTCAGTTTTCCTGCTGGGTGTTTAGATTATCCACCATTTGAAATGCTATAAACATGTACAGTTGTGCACTGATACCATGTTAAATGCTTATTTGCCAATACAAGTCTCATCTGACTTCACTTTGTTTAGAATCTATGGTCATCGCGAGAAATTAAATTATTGATGTTCCATCAGACATCATACACGATGTTCAACGTGCGCCTTTGACCACTGATGAATCCTTTGATGGCATTCAAAGTGTAAATTTAGATATCATATTTTACCATTAGTGGCAACATTATCATGCCAAACTGTCTTGTTGACATTTATTATACATATTTAATTTAGTTGTTAGTTTTAATGTTTTTTTTTTATTTTGTTACTTGTTATTGGAATGTAACATTGCTTACTGGACCTTGTCCAAAATTGAGTTCATTTCTTCTTGACCTGACTTTTTTTTTTAAATAATAGCTTCATTATTCTCAATGTGTATGAGCTTATTATCAGTATTATTTAGGTAAACAAGAACACGTATTCATCATAATGGACGAGTCTGAGAATTGTTGTAACAACGTCCATGTTATCACAAATTGTATCGATTTTCTTTTTGAACAGTACCATTATGCCATTGCTGATCAATCCCATTTTCTTGTTGGCACCCTTTGCACCATGGTGTCTACTGGCCTTTGCTTGTTTGTATTCCTAGCCACACCTGAGAGAATCTGATCATCTTACTGGCTTCTATCTGTCCACACAGGAAGTGCTTCCATTCTCAAACACGGGATCAGATAGACATTTGAAATAAACCCTTTTTTCAATACATCACAGCTTTGATTAATGCCTTTCAGGATGCAACTGTAATTGACTTCCCAATGCCAGATTTGCTATAATTTTTGGGATGATTTTTGTTGAACGGCTTCATTGATGATTTTAATAACCGGAACTGGTATTATTTATGATGACGGTAATGTCTGGAATCGCCTTTGGTTGTCGAGTTCTTAGATCTCGATTTTTTTGTAACTTCTTGCAATTGCAGATTTTTGTATGCCATGAACGACTGGGAAGACTCGCTTTCCGACTTGTTTAGTGAACAGTGCAGTGCGCGATGACAATTCAGCAAACACCCTGTCTTGCACCTGGAAACAACCCGTGTACAACATCGCCAAGGTCAGTTACGATATATGTCCTGTAAACGGGTTTACTGGTGTGAAAAACACGCCTTGGTATTACACGTCCATGTCCAATTGTGTTTAAAATTAAACGACAAGTCGATCTCCGATGGACATTTGTATTATCAAGGTTTCCCCGCACAGGTCTAACATGTACCCATCTGGATCAATTAAACCAAGGTTTGTCAATCGGGAATTGTTTCATGGAAGATATACGGGAAAGGGAGTACTTGATACCAGATCACCTGGAGCCTCGGTAGGGGCAATCACAAACAATACAAATCCATGCGATGCCCATATTGATGAAGCTGAGGCTCTATACCTACCACTAATGTGCTTCACTGGTTGTCGAGGTATTCCAGAAAATATTAGGCTTGAAATTGCTATTTGGTACCGTCAGGTCATGCACGCAAGGCTTGTTCGTTTGGGGAAATATAATTAATATATAGAGACAACCAATAACTGCTCTTATCGATGACTAAACAATATAAACTGCATACTTTTTAAATTTTGTTGGCACAGATGAGTATGGTGTCGTGTTTGCATATGAAAACAATAGGATCTTTTCCATACGACAACGTCGGAACTCGTTATTGATTAATTCAAGCTCATATGCATCCATAGGAAGCTCAACAACACTCTAGGTGGCGCCACTGTCTGCTAAAAACACGAATGAGTGAGTTTTCGTGGGAAAGTCCCCAAAGAGTGGCTAATTTAATATAAGGACAACCGTGATAAATGCTCAACAACGGCAATGCGGTCTTGAGTGTGCATGATTCCCCAGCAGTAATTACTGTTGAAAAATACTCACATGAAATCCTGGCTTCATGGAAGTGATAGAAATCAAGGTAATGCTTAGGGTTTTGTTTGCAACAACATCCTGCAGCCAGAATTAATTTCGTGCGTAATGTTAAATTACTGAGAACTCATAATTAGTATTATAGTATACATAATCGATGTCTTCAACAAGTTCATGCATCAACACGTGAAACATTCAACGATTTTGTTGGTGAGAAATATCTCTGACAAAGTGATGCGGCCTTTTTAATAAATTTCGTTGCACTGTTATCAGCGTGCACTGATACCTTGAGTTTTTTTTTTCAATCAATACGCAAGGTTGTGAGGGTCACATGGTCCACCATGACCGCTTTCTTTCTTTTATTGTTTTTCCATAGCCGTGGCGAAATCTTTGTGTTCAGATTCATATGAGGCTTTAGTTGAATCTTTTTTTGTTGTTTTTTTTTTTACCATTTCATGGAGACTTCGGCGAACTTCATAATTTACTCGGAATTTTGATCACGTGGCGGGTGGTCAACTGACCGCAATATCCAATCGATAGCTGGTGGTTAAATAGTCTGGTCCCCTGCTTAGTATGCTCCCTGCGATGCACTTAGCGGAGTGCATCGCAGGGAGCATAATAGGCAGGGGACAAGACTAGTGGTCAAAACAAGGCGGACGTATCAGCATTAGCATCAACTGTTCCAACTACTTCAGCTTCGTTTATGGAGTTGAAAAATGCCTATTCAGCAGCGATGATGCCGCAGATATCGACGAAATTTAATATTGGAACCATCCTGTCTTATTTTCTGGAAACAGGGAGGATTTTATAGCCATACGAGAGAGTAGCTATAAACTGTTTACATCTGGGCATGTATATGCGAGTATGGGAAAAAAATTAATCCTTTTTTTTTTTTACCATAACACCGTATTTCATAAATCGAGTTTCGTTTACCAATAAAAGGAATTTAAAGTATTAATACACAGTATAACAAACGAATATTTTTCGACGGTAAAGCTGCAGAAGTCCCAGGCATTTAGCGGGCATTTCTTAATTTGTTTTAATCTGATACGTCTAAACAACAATGTATGCCATTTTGTTATGTACATATGCCCACTAGCGTTGATTGGCTAGAGTATAAAGTGACTCTGGAGATTTTTCGGATAATTACGGAGCAACTCGGTTAAATCCGGTATGAAATAGGCTATTAGTATACGTATTTGTGCTTATGGAGATATAGGTAAATCTTTTAGTGTGTGGGAGCATATATTTGTTTTGGTTTTACTACCCGCAGTGCTAACAAATTAATATAATTTCTTGTCATGGGTTCGCGTGTATGCACTGATTCGGGTTTGGCTTCATGTTCATATAATGGTTTGATTCAAGTGCATATGATGGCTCGGCTTAAGGTTCGGTTTAATATAAACGTTTAAAGAAAAAAATCATAAGGAAATGTGGGAGGCACGGGAGTCATAATTGCATCGTATAGGTGGGTGGTATGAGATCATTCCCCATGTATAAAAAGTTTCTATAATTAATCATCTTTGTCATTGCTTGCAGCCTGAAATTCATTTAAAAAATCTCACCCATTATCATTTGGCCTAACCCGTGATTTTCTCACAAACTCCTGATACAGCTACTTAGGTCATTCCTCATGATTTCTTCATGAGCTTAAAAGAGAGTCTTTCTTCATCTCATTCTTTTTTGTCGAGAATGCACCTTCTTTATTACTTTCAACGTAAATTCTTTCCAGCAGAGTGGTACACTAATAGCGGCAACTTTTGGATCTTAACGGATTCACGTGTAAGCTTTTTCAGTAAAATAAAAATATATTGAGGGTCTCTTGCTTTCTCTGACTTGTCCCTAGGTGGTTGTTTATGGCCTATACTTAAGCCTATATGCAGAGGTCTGTTACAGTATAACAAACGTAATAGGCAAGCCATCAAGGATTTGACTGTCCAAGAAGCGGACCCAGTTTTCTTCTCTTCCTAAAACTTTCTTCATTTATTACGCCGTTTCCTGCAGTCTTGAATGGATTTGCTTTTGTTGGTTTGATCAGTAGTGTATACGTTTGTTCAAAGCCCGCAATGAGATCTTACCGTGCATATTGTCTTGACTGTATCATATCTATAACACACACACACATGGGTCCTCAGTGACCACAGCAATCATATCATAAAAAGCATCTCACTAAAGGTGGCCGCACACTATGTCCACTGCATGTTTGCAAGACCATGGTCAATACCACGAAATATCATAACGTGTTACAATTGTCTCAAATCACTTCAGGCATGCATGCGTATCATTGTGTTAAACATATCAATTCAGTGTTTTTGTTTCAGGAAAATACTCTCACAGGATAAATTTGGTGCTCAAGCATCACCTCGACATACATGACAAAATTATTCTCATTTGAATCAAGATTGTCAGCGGTTGAAGCTTTATCGATTGTGGAAAAGAAAACAGCTGAGGACAGTTTACTTCTTTGTGCTGACTGAAGCACTACTGTAAAATCCCCGAGTACATCATAAGACAGCTAATCATCAGCCAATGGTGCAATCACGTACAATCTCAAAACCAAATCTAACAACAGATGAGTTTTTCCTGATCCAACTGGACCAATGATCAATGAGCGAGCTCAGTTTAGAAAAATCACGGTGAAAACAGATTCTTTCTTTTTAAAGCTTCAGATACATGTCTTTTTCATAAATGTCAGCACAGTTGTACAGAACACAATCATGTCTTCATATGCATGTGTGATGCTGCATGAAGACACGTAATGCAAATCCAACTCGAGTTCAAACATGTAATAACACAGCCCATCAGAGGAATTTGTGTTCCATGTGGAGCTAAACAAGTTTACAGCTTCATTTGAGTTTTCCCATGTAGGACGACAAGTCCACCATCAAAAATCTTTCGGGATTCAAATGCTGGATCTGCAATAAACCTTCGAAGCTTATCGTGTTCATTATCACAACGTCGAATTGGAATTCGCTGTCGAAAATTCTCCATTTTCTTTATCTTACGAAATACGGATTTCTTCATGAGCTTAAACAGAAAGCCTTTCTCCGTCTCATTTTTAGCATCCGTTTGAAAACTTGTATTCATCTGTATGTAAGGCTCTCAACAAACTTACTGGTGAAATCCATGGACTTTACTTCCATGCATTCCTAATCACAAATACAACTGCAGATTTCGTATGTGTACTGCATAAGTACTTCCAGTTACATTAGGATGAAGAGAAAATTCCACTTAAAATTCAAATTGAACTGACATTTCAAATTAAGCACACAAAAAGGTATTGTTGCACATACAAATGAATAACTGGACAAAATTTTTTTTATCTTTTAAAAAGAATTTATCTCATTAGACCCTGTCATTGCACAACTGCCCCGAGGGTAAGGCATATTCAATAGACTCAGATAATGTACTCATTAGGACAAAACAGAGGGTAAATATTTACAAAATTGAGGATTAACATGCATGAATATATCAATTTAAAATTTTACGGTAAAAATAACACATACTAAAAATATAAAAATGAAGATGAACATTTGCTAATGACCATGGAGTTTACTTGTTAACAATGAGGACCTGATTGCCAATTGATCTGGAGCTGGTAAAAAATTAAATATTTGTGTATATTCATACAATCTGCTCAAAATAAGTGAATAAACATCTATTGATCTCTATTTCCTAATAGTTCATATTATTTACAGCTATAACATTTCTGAATCTACAAAATCGATCTTGTACTTGGATAATTAACTTACCCCCAGCATCAGTTGAAGCCTTTTCACATGAGGCTGGAGTGGAGGAGGGAAAGTACATATCATAATGTGACATTTTATATTAAACAATACATATCATTAGTTCAGTATAATGCACAACTAAATATGAACAGCATAGACTCGCCAGTAAATTGGTCTCAAGATCTCCAATGACTTTAAGTAGAATGAATGTGACCGAGATCTCTCGGCACATTCCCTGATTTATATTTAGTCAATGCTGTTTGCAGTTGGGAACACTTTACACACAAATGACTAGAAATGTGTTCATTGAAAATGGATACCCAACAAGTGTCCAAAATGCAGAACTTAGGCAAAGCATAAAAAGTTTAAGATACATATTCCATACTCTTTTGTGCAAACATTTTCATGGAAACAAAATACAGAAATCACATATATGGAAAGATTTTGAGACATGAAAAATGATAACGAATCTACATATCTACAAATTAAAATAAGTTTGCCTTCTTTTAAAAAGATGGACACGATTCTCATGCTAGATATAAAAACACATGGTTAACTGTATTAACACACACCAAAAATACAGGATAATAAGCACTGAATGTAATGTCATTGATACATGTGTGTATGTGTGTTTGTGTATGAAAGTTATTATTCCCATATGCATCTGGTGTTTGTTTGTCCATAAACATTTTTATCTCTCGAGCATAAGTCTCAAAATATTCAAAAAGTCTTCAAATCTAATGTGGTACACATATCAAGCAATTTGCATTGATATGTCTTTGTTACAAAGAATTTTTTTGCATTTAATATTTTGCACATTACTATGAAAACAAAATGTAGTGTAAGTAGTTTGTACATTGAGAATGCAGGACCATCTGGTATTAGTATTTTACAGGGCAAAGATTGATGTGATAGACCACAGTATCCCTTTGGGAGTAGTGTTGACATAAGGGACCCAGGGTGGGGTGGGTGAACTATGTCTTCTCTTGATGACTCTTATTGTAAATCTATTTATCAGAGTAATAAACACAAAGGAGTCAAATCATCAGCATCATGGCCTTCTTGATGAAAAAAATGGTTGTTAAAATATATCAGATGTTTAAATCTAATGGGTGTTGATCAATAATTTCCCAGGTATTTCTTACAAGTCTGAGTAGTCAACTTTTTACATTTGAAAATTCATGCAGACATGTTGCTAAAGGGTATTCTTTTATCACATGAAGTAGAACTGTTCAAGTGGACCTGAAATCTGAATTTCAGAACAATGACAACAATTTAAACTGTCTAAAGAGAGATGATCAGTTCATTGCCATATTGAGGATAACTGATCAATTTGCCTTCAGAAATTAAAATTGTCATTGATGTAACAAAATCAAATTCCTAATAAAAATTCTGCAAAGGAAAATGAGAAGTTAGGAGCCACCATCATTGAAATTATGTCAAAAAGTGATAGCAATCCTGGCACTAATACTAAATTAGCTCATGTAAAACTTTCATTAAACTGAAAAGCATAGAGCCAAGGCAAAAGTGCATGTACAATCATCAAACAGTGGAAAGTGTATATCCAGGTCTTAACTCTGTACAACTTTCATTAAACTGAAAAGCATAGAGCCAAGGCAAAAGTGCATGTACAATCAGCAAACAGTGGAAAGTGTATATCCAGGTCTTAACTCTGTACACCTGTCATTAAACTGAAAAGCATAGAGCCAAGGCAAAAGTGCATGTACAGTTATCAAACAGTGGAAAGTGTATATCCAGGTCTTAGTTCATGTACAACTTTCATTAAACTGAAAAGCATAGAGCCAAGGCAAAAGTGCATGTACAATCATCAAACAGTGGAAAGTGTATATCCAGGTCTTAGTTCATGTACAACTTTCATTAAACTGAAAAGCATAGAGCCAAGGCAAAAGTGCATGTACAGTCATCAAACAGTGGAAAGTGTAGATCCAGGTCTTAACTCTGTACATCTGTCATTAAACTGAAAAGCATAGAGCCAAGGCAAAAGTGCATGTACAGTCATCAAACAGTGGAAAGTGTAGATCCAGGTCTTAACTCTGTACACCTGTCATTAAACTGAAAAGCATAGAGCCAAGGCAAAAGTGCATGTACAGTTATCAAACAGTGGAAAGTGTAGATCCAGGTCTTAACTCTGTACAACTGTCATTAAACTGAAAAGCATAGAGCCAAGGCAAAAGTGCATGTACAGTTATCAAACAGTGGAAAGTGTAGATCCAGGTCATAGCTCATGTACAGAGCCAGGTTATAGTTTCACACTAACATTGTAAAAGTTTCTCATAAAATTGAAATCCTTCATTATCATGCATATTACACTTCATCCAATATCAAGATTTCTGTCAGGGATATTTGAGTTTTACAATTTAAAACATGGAAGACATTTTCATCTTCAGAAAGAGTTGAGGAAATTCTTCCAAATCATGTCTGAGATAAGACAAGAATTCTGAAAGGCAAATTCAATATTTTATAATTGCATTGTAATCGCTGATGCATGTTGAATGTTCTGTGAAAAACACAATTGATACCAACCAAACAAAAAGAATAATATTTAAAAGTCTTGAATTAAAGGAAAAAATTTTCAGATATTTAAAGATGAATTTTTAATTTCGAAATTTGTTTTCTTTTTACATAAAGTGCAACCCATCCAGAAAGGCTGGTCCAGGTATTCGATCCATAATTATTAATATTGTATCAAACCCATATTCCTTCTTCAGTTACAATAAAAGTGACCTTTGACCATTTCGTTTCCACACTCAACAGGCTTCTTCCCTACCCCAAATGCATGACATCCACAATGTTTGGTAAAGGCTGATTGTGTAAGACTTTTGTTATTATGACAAGGAAAAAGGCACCAGGTGTAAAGATGGATGGACATATAGACATATGTCTTAACATTATATTCTTTGCCTTTCGACATGCATGTAAAATGAGAAATCTTGTTTAGATGATATCAATATGTGTCTCATTCTATCACAATTTTCCAAATGATAAAAACTTCTCCAAGAATTTTGAATATTTCTGAAATAGAAATATTATTAATAGTAAAAAAAAATAAGCTTCAGTAAAATTCCAGCCAACAAGTATCACCATCTACATTTATGAAAATAATATAATAATAAAAAAGAGGTTCCAGCCCATCTGAACAGATATTGGATGTGAGAAATTTTTTTTCACAATATAAACTATGCCTTGAGAAAATCAAAACACAAAGAAACCAAAAAATTAAAACTTAAGTAAAAACAAATAAAATTAAGGACTTTTAAAATTTATGTAATTTTATCCTCAATTATGCCATAAAATGTGAAAATTAAATATTACAAATAGAAATTCTTTTTGTACAATCACAAAAATAATTAACACACAGCGAAACTTTCTTACTATATTTAATTTAGATAAAATTATTCTCTCTTCCATGTGTTTCAAAAATTATGATTAACCTGTTTACTATACATATAATCAGTAAGTAAGAAAACTCTTAAAAATTAAATTGATTTTGAATATTTAATGAAAAAACACAGTATAAAGCACACATATAACAAAATAAATAATAGGGACCCTAAAATAGATCCCTGTGGAACTCCTTTAAACTTTAAGATATACTTGTAAAACAAAACATAAATAAATCTTGCAAAATATGTCTGAAAGGTTAAAAGTAGACTACTTGTTATTTCTGATTTTTGTTCTGTTGGACTGATTACAACTGTTACATCTTACTAATCTATCTTGATAATAATTCAATTGACTGGGAAAATATTATTCTAAACCCATACTTTTACGACTTTTTGGAAAATAACAAGTCACCCATAAAAGGACTGATACTCTACTGGGTGAAAAGAATTTCCAGGAATTCAAGATGAGACTATTTCTTCCTTTCAACTGCTAAATGTTGAACCATTGCTGATATTTGTTCTTGATAGCAAAATTTTCAAACTAGCTTCTCTGGTAGACGTATAAAATGATGAATTGGCACCATTTTCATTTAAAACGAAGTAGACATAACTAGAAGCCTTTTGTCATGATAATCCATTCATGGGGAGTAGTGAACCATATCAGATGACAGGTAAGCACCAATTTCATTTAGGACCAACTAGACATGAGAAGTCTATTAGTGGAAAACTAATGCTGATGTGACCATTCATTCAGGAAGAGTAGCAATGAGAACATTTTCCAAATGGCAGATATATATATATATATATATATATATATATATATATATATATATATATATATATATATATATATATATATATATATATATATTAGAGTGGTACCATTCTTTCATTTAGGACCAAGTCGACATCAAATTAAATCATTTAGTGAAAACCCCATATTAATAAGGTAATCCATTCAGGTAGAGTAGTAGTGATAACAAGATTTTCAATATGGCCACTGTGGTGGTCATATTGGGTGTCCAGTAGTATCATTTTCATTTAAAATAACTAGGCCAGTGGTGAATGTCTGTGTAAAGTTTCATTGCAATCCACCAAATAGTTTATTAGGAGTAGTGAGAGAAAACTTGTGCAAATAGATGGACAGAAGAAAGACAATCTCATAAGCTCTTCTGTGTATAACAATAAGAACTAAAATAACCAGAAAAGAAATATACTCCATATCACATATTGTACTGGTAAAATATCTTGATTCCAAAAATGCACCAAAACTAAAGGTGCATGTCTCATTTCAACTTTATACTAAAGATATTTACATATTATGAACCGTTTTATTTCCATGATATGTACATAGCAACAATTTATAATTTCATTCTTTAATTTAAAAAACTCTCAAGGAAAAAATCCTGAAATGACAAGTCTTAAAAAAGTGAATATCTTGCAAAATATTGGAGAGAAAAATACACAATGACATGAAACTTATTTTTTGGGCATGCATAAAGTGCCTTCAATCACAAATTGCACCCCCCCAACAACAACAATAGGAACATGCTCGTTTCTCTGAGAGCCAAAACACTGACTCTTTGCAAGAGACTCGGAGTGAATCATATAGCTTCTTGCCAGACTGGTTAGTTTTTGGTGGAATTAATATTTGGTTAGATGTGGTAAACTAAAATCTTCAGAGAAAGATAGCATTTAAATAACATCTAGTGACACTTCAATCATAAATTTAATATCTCCAGTTTTAATTTTAATATTTACATTATTCCTGCAACACTACAACTAATAAAATTGAAATGAATTCAGTTGCAATAACCTCAGCTATTACTTAAGTTGCTATTGGTGACAATATGTTCTAATAACGTCAATTATGATATAACAAAATGATCTTGAAGGCAGTGTTATATATATCACCATTTTACTCTGAGGTCTTTTTCTAGTTTGGTAACAGAAAAGACAGGACCTTTTGATTAAAAATAAAACATCAAAGGAAAAAGGAAAATAGATCTGCTGTCACATAAAGCACCGTTTCATCAGGGTCTACCCTGTTTGTTCTTCATAAATTTCCCTAATGAGCTAGTGCATTGTGATGGCATATCTAGGGCTTTTATGTTAAAAAAACAAGCATTTTATATTTAAATAAATATGGTAATGTAATATCACTGTTAAATGATTTTGACTACTGCATTCTTTTTTTTTTTATTGCATTATTGGCTTGCAAAAGACCTTTACATCACCAATAATGTCACTGACAACATTATGAATGCTGTGTCTCAAATTATTTCTTAAAAAGGTGAGAACCAATTATCTATGCATATATGATCTGTGTGATGATTGAGACAAGAAGCCCAATTGGGTCTGAGATCACTTACTTGTCTGACCTTTAATTAATTCAATTAAATACCAAATGCATGTACAGTTGGCTCAATAATCATGATTAATATGTACTTCAGCAATGCCGGCCATATTGGATGATAAATTGACATCATTTGCATAGCCTTTGAATGCCCAATACCAGGATGCATTGTTTCAGATGATGTTAATTTCTGCTCTGTGACTTTGGGTAAAAAGTTGGCTGAAGTTTTTTTATGGTTAGTAATTGTGTCCAGAGCAAATGGTACATCTGCACAAGAGGCTTAAACTTAAAGGGCCTTCATACCAGACTGATCCCTGACAAAACTGTTCCAGAGGCTTTTCAGTTGAAAATAGCAATTGTTGGGAGATGAATCATGATGCACACAGGACACAGGACCATACCATAAACACAATAGGCTTTTTGACCTGACGAGTGTCAATGATTTCCGATGGACTGAATACATGAAGCTGAGTATTATCTGAAATCTTTCAATGTAGTTGTACCAAATCTTTCAGTGATTTGTGTAGGGTGATTATTTTCTTTATATTTCTTTATATATATATATATATATATATATATATATATATATATATATATATATATATATATATATATATATATATATATATATGTGTGTGTGTGTGTGTGTGTGTGTTTGTGTGTATAACTGAAAATAAAAGACTGGGTAAAAAATAAATTGCTTGTTACATGTGTATTCTTATAATTTGCAGAAACTTATAGTGAGTTTATTTCCAGATAAGTGTTTCCTAACAGGTAATACATGATAATCTTAAAAAGTTTTAAATACACAGATTTTAACAATGGAAGAATAACCAATGACATAATAATTCAGCTTTGTCATTTTGGGTGATTCTATTATATGAGCAGTGGTAGATCTAGAGGGAGTTCAGAGTGGTGGATATGGTTGAGGCCAGTTGAAGGCCTCATTGCAAGTTTCTGCAGTCCACTCTTCAGTGAAAAAACAAACTTGTCCAAAATGAATCACTCCTGTTGGTGCTGTGAGATCAAAGACTGATCAGAAAAGCCACATGACCAATCATCTGATGATGATTCTCAATCAACAATTATAAATAACTAAAGTTTTCTTCTTGCCAATATTTTATCTTGCACTTTAAATTTAATATTTTCAACGCATCATAAACCTGCATGTTCATCAAATCCATGATTGACCATTTCTGACAGGTAATTTATGGGTCAGTGACTACCAGTACTGTATCAGTGATCTGGAAATTTTTTAGATTTGGTAAGACACCCTGGGGACAATGATAAATCTGTGATTTCGGGACACAGAAACATTTTGAAAAATGAAAAACC
Organism: Potamilus streckersoni; assembly: GCA_016746295.1. Taxonomy (NCBI): domain Eukaryota; kingdom Metazoa; phylum Mollusca; class Bivalvia; order Unionida; family Unionidae; genus Potamilus; species Potamilus streckersoni. Next base: position 559,278 of record JAEAOA010001001.1, on the reverse strand, counting down.
TGCATTTTCCATTTAAAAAATATATAGAAAATCTCCAACCATTTCAAATCAATGACTAACTGGTTATCATAAACTTTTATATCCAATTCAAATCAATGACTAACTGGTTATCATAAACTTTTATATCCAATTCAAATCAATGACTAACTGGTTATCATAAACTGTTATATCCAATTCTAATCAATGACTAACTGGTTATCATACACTGTTATATCCAATCCAAATCAATGACTAACTGGTTATCATACACTGTTATATCCAATCCAAATCAATGACTAACTGGTTATCATAAACTGTTATATCCAATTCAAATCAATGACTAACTGGTTATCATAAACTGTTATATCCAATCCAAATCAATGACTAACTGGTTATCATAAACTGTTATATCCAATTCAAATCAATGACTAACTGGTTATCATACACTGTTATATCCAATCCAATCCAAATCAATGACTATCTGGTTACTGTTGCTCCTGAATGTTTAAATTTAAACCAATTCCCAATGCAAACCCCTTCACAGGATTGAATGGAGAGAAAAAATTCTGGATCCACCACTAATCTCAGGACTGAATCCTTGAGAGAAAAACAACTATTGGATCCACTCTAATCTCAGGACTGAATCCTTAAGAGAAAAATCCTGGATCCACCACTAATTTCAAGACTGAATCTCCTTGAGAGAAAAAATCCTTGATCCACCATTAATCTCAGGACTGAATTTTTGAGAGAAAAATCCTGGATCCACCACTAATCTCAGGACTGAATCCTTGAGAGAAAATATGCTCTGTAGACTTATTCAATTTTTCAATATCAAAAATAAATAATTTAAGCTCAAATGCTCTTTTTTCTTTCAAAAATGAAATTATGTTATAACAGTCAAATTCACTAGTTATAATCAGCAACTGTTTTTCATTTCCACAGTTATGTTCTTGATACATAGTATTGTATTATAACTATACAATGCAAATTGTCAAGATGATTACCTGAATAAACTGCTAAATTGTTTACATCACTATGTAATTTTTTTCTGGAATCAATGAATATATGCCTTAGCATACTGGAATATTGTCAACTGTGTTAATAAGTATTGACAAGTCGTCTCAATTTACACATTTGGGAGTAATTAGTATTGTTCAAACAGGTAAAATGAAATTATGAGATGATTAGTCCCTCCAGGTGTTTGTTGTAATGCCTGTAAAATAAAATGTATCTTGCTTGAAGTTCACTGACATACTGTCCTTGTGAAACATTTCAGTGGTGTCCAGTCTGCTGCACACATCTGGCATTATACATTAATCTTACTGTTTACAAACATGTTACCCAATCATTAGGAATTTTGATCAAATATAGTAATTAAGAAGTTATCTAAAATATAGAAAATAACATGACATGATCTTTCTTAGTTTCACTTTATTGTGAACATTACTATCATCAGTAATAATCTCATATGTGGCTACATTCATTAAACTAAAAAAGTACATGTAAAGTGTACATTTTATTTGCAATAACTGTGTAACAATCATGATTAAAAATTATTTTAAAAAGTGATTATTAAAGATCTGATAATCAAAGATTAAATCATTTTATTAAGATAATACTTTTTTGTACACATTGGGTATTAGCATTGGAGAAACAACGATAAAACAATAACCTTACCACACCAATATTTCACACTGGATTCAGAATGTAGAGGTTTAGACAAGTGTCAGCATAATTGTGAATACCTTCTGCTTTTTCAGAAAAGAACAACATTGTGTTGACCAACATACCATTTGGATTGTATCTGACACAATATGCATTTAAGTTCTAGCTGTGTATGATGTTGCAGTTGGAAGTAATGGTAGTAATAGCTTTAAACCTATTGTATACACTTTAAAAGTCCTACTGCAAACAATAAAGACCTTGATCTGCCATTGCAAAATGTACTTGCAAATCAGAATTTGTATTCTTAATTTCATTGATTACTTCTAACTGTATAGACCCAGGTTGGAACAAGCATATACTACTGTACATGCCATCTGTCTTCCTAGCATAGGTGTCCATCATATTACACATCAATGGTAATGTTGACTTAACTGTGGATCTAATAATACTATGGTGGTTGGAGGTTAACACAGTACCACTATATTAACATGCTGATGATGAATAAACACTGGCTTTATCCATACAGTATTACTTTGTTCCAGATGATGACAACAAGCATGGCAAAGACAATGACTCTGGGTGCATCAACCTACTTTGGCCACAGAGGATCATTTGATTAGGATGGTTGTATTGGTTGTGTTCACAGGAATAAACCACAAGCCTGGCTTCTTGCTATAGATGGTGGTGGCTGTACACAGTGAAGGTATTTCCTGTACAAGTGGTGATGTTATTGTACTTGGTGGTACTCTTGTATTTAGATACATCCCATCTGTTGGTGGTACTGCAGTACATTGTGGCAAGAATCGTGTAGCTTCACCATAACTGCACTTAACTTCTTACAGTGTATAATCTTGTGCATTGTGGTGGTGTTGGAAGTAATTAGACCCAGACACCATTTGGGTTCTTGGTTGGAATGGCTATGATGCTGAGTGATGCTGGCAGTTTTGTATTTTTCCCACCTAGGTGTGGTGAAAGCCGCCCCTCCAGGACCTTGAGGACCACTGGCAACAGATAAAAGAAAAAGCATCAAATATAGCTGTACAAAATTAAATCTAGGGACCATACTGCCTACAGTAGAACAAGACTTATATAGTTTTCTCCTGGACCCTCTGGAATTTGTATTTACTAAAGCAGTGGTTCCAAACCCAAACCTGATGAAAATATGGAAATGGGATCATGAGATCAAGAAAAAAATATTTTTTACCATCATGGCCTAAAAAGGTTGGGAAACACTGGACTAAAAAAGCACAACATACACTTCTTTTAACACTACAGCCAGATGGTTCACTAACAAAACTGGATGATGAATGGTTGCTTCCTATGAACAATGGAGAACTAGTTGGAACTTTATACCTTGAGTTTAAGAAGTCTTTGGATTTTTAGCTGACCATAATATACATGAATGGAAACTTGAAATGTGACAATGGGTCTCACTTACCATTCTCATGTTCAAATCATACCACTGATACAGAAGCCAATAAATTGTTAATGGTAACATTATATCAGAACTCATAAACAAAGGAGTTGTACAGGGATCTATTTTATGACTACTTATATTTATATGGTTTATAAATAACTTGTCTCAACAAGTAAAACATTCAAAAATCAATCTTTATACATATTATACTATTCTGAATAAGTCTGATTGTAATATTAAAAGTTTGAACAATCAACTGGGTGAAGATTTATGTCAAGCTGAACATTAGTGCTCACTAAATAACATCCTTATCTTATACCCCTTATAAGAAATCCTAAAACAATGCTGCTTGGAACTAGGTAAAAATTTTATCAGTGCATTGGTGAACAGTAATCCAAATTAGGAACTATATTTAGAAAATACTCTCACTGAAAGTGTTGACAAATATTTGGTAGTTTATGTGGATCAAAATCTAGACATGTATAATAAAATTACCAAGGTATGTTCTATAATCAGCTCAAGACTTATTTATAGAGGATAAAATGTATCTACTATGCAACAAATGGCAAATATTTTACTATGCAATCATTCTTCCTTGTTTGGACATCTGCCACAAAATTTCAGAGAAAACCCAACTAATAGTAATACTGAAAGTAGCCACATAACAAGCATGGGTGGTAAAAACTAAGATTTGATACACCATTCAAAATTCTGTTGTTTTTTTTAAATTTGCAACCTGAATACAGTTTAGACTACCACAAGCTTCTATTAATACTTAAAGCAGACACTGACTTTGTCCAATATAGCTGTATGACATAATTCTCTTCAAGTCAGAATAACAAAACCTGGGACCTAAGAGATTAATCACAAATGATCATTGCAGAACACTACAGCCTGAAAACAATGACGTTAAAAACTCACATGTTTACTCTTGAGCTATTTTTGGAATGAAACTCCCAAACCACTAGATCAGAACAAATCTAAATGTGTCATAAACAAACCTGAATGATCATTATCTGCAAAGGCAATTTACATTGTAAATGGTTATGTATTTTTTTATATGTATTGTTTGTTGGCTCTTTTTTACTGATTACATAATATGTATATCTGTATTTTGTACTTGATCTTTTTCCAAAATCAACTTACTGGACCTTACCAGTGATATTTATTTTGTAAACAACATAATACATAGCTAATATATCTCTATGAGAATAGATTAAATATTCAGATGATTATTAAATGTAAAAGTGTTTATTTCAGTTTGATTTAAAGATACAGTCACGATTCTGACCAATGAAAGTTCCAGAAAGGAAATTTCAAGCAGAATCAGTTTTATTGCTTTGTTCAGTTTTTAATTTGGGTGGATTTATTTATACAAATTATTATCCATTGGAATCACGAAGTGCTCAACAATACTCTTGGATGAAAAAATTAATTTGGAATTACTGTATAGTGAATTTAGTCAAGGACATTTTGGATTATATAACTGTGACATATCAAAAGACTGTTAACACAATGCCACATTCCAGGACATTTGCACATTAGCACATTCAAGATTATAGGCACATCAACATATTCAATATTAAAATTTGAATACCATTGGAATTCAATTGGAACATAATACTTTTGACCTCATGATAGAACTGATAGAACTATTTGGGATTTAATTCACATACTGTAAGTTCTTTTTAAAATTTTACTTTGTTTTTATTATTTTTAATTTTACAAAACATCTTGGGTTTCACTCTTTTCTGTTACATAGTTTAAAAATATAGAGTCATAACAAAATGTTGAAAAACATGAACTTCAAATTTTCTGTGAATTATTAACATGCACACTTTGGGCTATTATACCATATGTATTTTATCCTGCTTTATATATTTTGTATTCACAACAATTTTTTTGTGAGTCCTGAAAGTATAGTATTATAAATGTTTTTTTTCTTCTTTCTGCAGCAAATGTGGTCATTTATCCTTTGATTAGAAGTGATCATCTTTCCTGATGTTAGTCTTATAACATTTTTGTCCTGGTCATTTAGATGCATGTTTATTATCATGATCCTTTGTGATTTTCAGGATAAATTAGATAAGAGAATAATTATTTTGATGCAATTTTTAGCAATTTTGTGCTGTTCTTTCACTCTTATCTAACTAGTTTCAAAGTGCCCTTGAGAAAACTAGAGTTCAGTTTGTTCTACAGTTGCTATTCTGACAATAAAGTGACACAAGTACTCAGATACATCATTGTTTTGACCTTTGAACTCTCCAAAAATTTCAAACCCACCATGCAGGGTTGGTGGTCAAACTATTCACAAACATTCTTCTATCTAAATCTGCTATCTAGATATATCAGCAATTTGTAAGAACTTGCAACTTAGTTGTCTTAACATTTTATGGGGTGCACATGCCCAAAGAAATCAGTTTCTTGAGAATAGAAAGTCAGTTAATATATACATGTACATGGGTGTGCAATGTATAGAGAATATACAAAATGATAATCACCAAATTACAGTGGATCTTACAAATATGGCTCATTTTTGTTGAATTTCAACAATGTGCAAACATTAATAAAAGCTGTAAATTTGTGTTTGTAAAACACAAATGCACTGACTGCAGACATAAAAGTCAATCCTGAATAAGTTCAAACTTTAAATGGGGAAAACTGTCTAGGCAGCATAAAAATGGAACCAGGCCATCTACATGTGTACAAATATGCCGGTATCAACTTACAATCCTGCTAACAAGGTTTTCACCCCTCCAAAAATGTTTAAATTTATGACAAAATGTGAAAATTGCTTAAGCAGCCTAAAAGTCTAATCAAGTCATCATCAAACACTTACAAACAAACAGACCAAAAATTGCTTTGTCTGTGTCTGGTGATTTTTTTGCATAATTTTACTGACAAGGTTTTCACCAAACACGTTGAAGTAAAGGATGATTGAAAAATTTAGAATAAAGTGGAAAACTGCTTTAAAAATTCTAATAAATATATGCCAACTAAATTTCATTTATCCACATCAAGTTGGTTTAGTGTAATCCAGCTAACAAACTTATTGGGGTGGTGTGATGGCTCTAAGAAGCTGGCTGCAAATGAACACATTATTAGATATTCCCCTTGAAGCAGTCTGGTCACTAAAAAAACATGCTCTTTATATCTCTTTTGACAAGCCAGCAAAAATGATATAAAAACGAAGTTGTTGGAAGTTGGATGTGACTTGTATGGTAAGCAAGTAAAAGTTCCCTAATAATCAACTGGGATATCACAGAGGAATAAAAGAGAAGAAAACTTGAGGTATACAATAAAAAAACCCAAAAAATACAATAAAAAAATACAATAAAATACAAAAAATACAATTAAAAAAATTTGTTGCAGGCTGTACAAAAAAGAGATTAAAGAAGTGTTTTATTTTGGAAGAGAAGACACATCAAGTTCCTATATTGAAAGAAAATAGTAAAGAAAGGTTGCCACTGGCAGAGTGCAAAAGATGTGAAAAAACTTCAAGTCAGCGAAGCAATCTATAAAATAAAAAACTGCATGCTCCACATATCTTGAAAACTAATCTTATCAAAGATACACAGTTCTTTCTCTTTACTTACTGTATATCCCGCCTTGTAAGTCAAATCAAACTGCAGAAAACAATGATCCAGATCTGTCACAGCATAATGTGCCTGCAGATCAGGGTTGATGTTGTTTGTTCTACTGATTACTCCTAACTGCTTAGACCCATATCTGTCAGCACATTATGTGATGGCAGATCTGGGCCGGTGCAATGTAAAGTTGAACTCATCTTGTAAATGGGTATAAACTGTAATGCAAATACACATATACTAAAAACAAAACAATGTTTTTAAAAATTCCGAATCCATTTAGTCTATCACAGCACAATGAAAATTTGGAAAATAATTTTTATTTTATCATAACTTTCTGCATCCCCTGACTATCAATAGTTGACAAGAATGCAACATTAATTGCTGTTGCTGCATCATCCACTGATAAAAAGTGCCAACATTTCTTTCCAAGCTGTTTTTTTTTCTTTTAAATAATTTACCCTATGTACTTAGTAGGTATAAACTGTGATGAACAGCAGTGCAATAAAGAGAAAGAAGTGTGACTAACAAATAACTCATTTTCATGTTTGTTACAATTCATGCTACAAAAGTCAACAGGTCTGAAAATTGATTCTTTTTACTTTCTCAAAACATTTTGCTACATATCATAGTCTAATAGGTGAGAACAGTTAATGAAAATATATAGACAATAAAAAACAATAATTTACATTTTTTGTCACTTTTTTCAAAGTATCAAGAATACAAATACTGTATATATATTGCATATGGAAAGTTTTTTAAAGGAATAAACACATTGATATTTGACACATTTTTTTCTATATATTATTTAAATTTGTTGCAATCTTTATTTAATCAGACTTTTCCATTAATGTAACCTTTAAACCCCACAGAACCAAACCAAAAGTGTAAAATGCTCAGTGCACTATCTGCAAATACCATCCGTACTCATTGATTAGTCAAGTCAAACTGCAAATACCATCCATACTCATTGATTAGTCAAGTCAAACTGCAAATACCATCCATACTCATTGATTAGTCAAGTCAAACTGCAAATACCATCCATACTCATTGATTAGTCAAGTCAAACTGCAAATACCATCCATATTCATTGATTAGTCAAGTCAAACTGCAAATACCATCCTACTCATTGATTAGTCAAGTCAAACTGCAAATACCATCCATACTCATTGATTAGTCAAGTCAAACTGCAAATACCATTGTACTCATTGATTAGTCAAGTCAAACTGCAAATACCATCCATACTCATTGATTAGTCAAGTCAAACTGCAAATACCATACATACTCTTTGATTAGTCAAGTCAAACTGCAAATACCATACATATTCATTGATTAGTCAAGTCAAACTGCAAATACCATCTGTACTCATTGATTAGTCAAGTCAAACTGCAAACACCATCATACTCATTGATTAGTCAAGTCAAACTGCAAACAACAAAGATCTTAATATGCCATAATATATTACTTAAGACTGGGGTCTATGCTGTTTGTTCTACTGATTACTCTTAACAAACTTCAGTGAACCAGATCTGCCAGCATATTACACGACAGCAGATCTAGGTCTGTATAGTTAGTAGCTGGGCTAATAAGCAAGTATGAATGGTGTCAGCTAAAGCGAATTCTTCAATTGTAAATGTCAAGAAATCCCCTCATAGTTTTTTTAAAAAATTCTTTGTAATTTATATGTTTAATATTTAATGAAAACAAGTAGTAAAATGAAAGCATTTAAAATCTGGCCAACTGCAAATTGAATTGTTTGAAAATTTTCAGCCCTGGACTTTTTGTACAGCACAGTTTGTAGCACTAGCCACATGTGTATGATTTATAGCTTTGTATATATTCAAAATTAAAAATGAACCCAATAATCCATTATTAGAATGACTCTATTCTCATTCACTTTTAAATTCTGAAACAAATAAACAATAAAAGATACATAAACAACAAACTGCAGACTGGAATCTGCCCCATGGATGCAACCAAACTGTACCCTGAAAATTGCAGATACAAAAAAAGCAATATTATAATAATTTTCTAAATCTCCATCCCTGTCTTTTAAAATTTGTTCATTGTTTCATTTTTTTATTACAACAGTGTGTCTGCAATTTTTCTAAGGTAAAATAAATAAAGATATTAGAAAATATAAACTGTTTGCACCGATATGTATGTACCAAACCATCCCTGGCCAATATTAACAATCATTTCTGTCTTCAACAATATGTGATCATTTATCTTTGATATTTGCAAATAGTAATAAAAGTTTAAAATTGACCAACCTTTCGAATCTGAGAACAATAAAATTTTGTAAATATCTAGCAGATTATAAATATCATCTCAAGCTCATTTTTTCTCTGCCAACTTGGAACAAAATCTGGTCTTTATGCATTGTCGATAATCTCAAGTGAAGAAGGTAGACCCAGATCAAAATGACAACATGAAAATTGGTTTTAAAAAGTATCAGTGATTAAGGATTGTTCAAAATGTAAAATATAATTAAAACCTGAATATTTTAGTAAACATCCTCTGGTTTCCTAAAAGCAAAATAAAAAATTTGTCAGAGACATTGTTAGACCACAACTTTATCTCATCACAAATCGCTACTTGAAAATTCAAATACTTGGTATTTTACTTGTCAACCACTACGTTGACATATGATTTGGTTGCATATGATAAGAACTACAATTTATTCCAGAAATTTGTTTGACAAAAATATCAAGCTAGGACTGCAATATATGTAACAGATACTGGGTTACAGCCCCTGAATCAATGGTTTGGATAAGGGCTCATGGGAACCTTAATCTTAGAATATTATCTGTAGGAAACATGTATCATTAATAGCCAGCCATTGCTGTTTGGCCTTTAAAGTCCTTTTCAGAATAATATTCTGACAATAATAGTAGCTATATGCCTTTCCCAAGGGCCTGCCTTAACAGCCAACCATTATGGCCTGGTCAAGTATAGAACCCATACCAAAGCTGTAACCCTAGGATTGCAAGTCTGTTGATCAACCAATTGAGTGACAATACTTCCTAAAGCAACAACTGAAAGCCTTTTATCTGTAAATTTAAATACTGGGAAAACAAACTCACATTTCAAGCTCAAAGGATGGTTGTTTACCATGCAATATTTGAATGACATCAGGGATTGAATGGTACACTGAATTTACACCTATGACTACAAATTTGTAGAATATGTGCAAGAAGTACCATATATAACCCTCGAAGTACCATATATAACCCTCAATATATGTTTTTTGTCAACCTCTTCAGTGCCTTGGTTATTTTGTTAAAACTGATCATCTTCTTTAAACATGTATCAACATTAACCAATATTATGATGCTTGATGCAACAAAAAAAAGTTCTGAGACTGGACTGAATGCTAGTGCTAATTAATTTTTGTTCATGAAATGCAAATAGCCTTATGCTATAGCAAGTTAAGTGCATGAGTGCTTGTTTTAGCTTCTAAAGCCAGAAATTCACTTTGGGATGAGTTTATCCTTATAGGCTGAGACATCATTATAAAAGGGAGCCAATCATAAATCATAAATAAAGGTGAGGCAATCAACTTTGTACAGTCTTGATCCTCAAAGGCTGAGACCCATTTTAAAAGGGAGGTAATCATAATATAGTGTCAGTCCAAATTTGACTTGGAGACCAAATAATAGATGCTTAGTTCTTCACACCTTTTTTGATTTGTCAGTGGCATATAGGATATCTCTACATATTTGACCATGCAACTCTAATGAAAACCAGTTCCCCAAGTAACAAACTCATTCTAGTTGTTTTAGCCAATTTTAGGATCTCTGCCTTTAGGTTTCTGCCATAAACATTCATAGATTCAAGAAATTCTTTGTGAGACAAATGACAGAATCAACATTTTATTGCTACAAATTTTGTTTTTCTTGAAAAGTTGTTGAAAACTGCCTAAAACAATCCACCACCCCGCACCCCCTAACCATATTCAAATTTTGATTGTTGATACCTGACTTCTTTAGGAAGATCACTCAGTCATCCAAATCAACTTTTTTTTTAGGCACTGAAAGGGTTGTACTGACTGAGATTAAAACTGCACCAAGTCCCTCAGAGTGCCTGTTCCACATAGTTTGTGTACTCACATGTCCACGCTGTTGAGCAATTACTCCATAGTTAGGTTGAATGGCTGGAAGAAAGGGCAACTCTGACATGAAATGCTTGGTTTCTTCTCATTTATTATTCTATATATCCCTGAAGCCAATAGTTCTTATCTGTTGGAACAGTATTCAAAAACTTGTTACTGATATCTACTGCAGCCCCATGCTATATAATACAGTGGAAATAATGAACCCTGGATCCTGCTTGGACCTCAGTCAAAGATATATCAAGGACATAATACATTGTTATAGCCAATGACCTGCACAATAAGCAATACTGTAAATGAAATCATTTATATTGTCAGGATTATTGCACTAAACACTTAGTTGTCAATTACAATGTCTTTAATTACATGTTTATATGGATCAATGAATTACCTTTCCAAACATCTGCAATATTTGCTTCATCTAACTACCATATTTACTAATACATTTGGTTATGGACTCTGATCTGTGGTTGCATGTGCTGCAGATCAGGGTCTATGGTGTTTGTTGTACCAATTAAAAACAAACTCCATAGATCCAAATCTGCTGGTGCATGATGCAATAACTGATCTTGGTGTATGAAGTGTACAGTTGGATCCAATTTATAAGTGAGTATATATGGTACACGATTTTACAAAAAATATTTCCAATATGGGCTTCTATGTATATTAATATATGGGGGATTTGAAAGGTTGCTGAATTCTCAACATCAACCATAATCATGTTTGTTTTTTTACTGAATGTAAGTTTTGTTGTTTAAATTTCCTTTTTATTTCAATTAAACTGAATCTGTTGTAAACTCTTAACTAATTTTTGTACCAGATCCTTGACAAGTCGGGTTCCATTGCAAACTGCACAGATCCAGATTGGCAATTACATACTGTGCTGGCAGATCTGATCCATGTCATTTATTAGGACTAATCAGTCAAACAACACAGACCCTGATCTGCAGGCCCATTATGAAACAGCTGATCTGGGTCTATGTTGTTTGTTGCTGGTCCTGACATACAAGAGTGTATATGGTACATGTATTTCCCAAATAATCTACTCTGCACTATAAGAACATTTTACATTTTCAGCAAGAGGAAGTTGTAATATCAACAGGCAATCAAAGTATTAAGTCATACTATCCAAAACTCATTCCTTACATGTAGCATGCATTTGATTTAACAAGACCCATAACTATAGATGTTGTCTTCACTTCTTGTCTGGCTTTCAAAATGGTACAATATATGTATCAAAATGATGCAAACTAGTCTAGTACAAGCATGACAGCACTGTTCAATGACAAATCATGGCACTGAGGAATACAAGCATGACAGCACTGTTCAATGACAAATCATGGCACTGAGGAATACAAGCATGACAGCTGTGTCCAATGACAAATCATGACACTGAAAAGTACAAGCATTACAGCACTGTCCAATGACAAATCATGACACTGAGGAGTTTAGATGATAATCATGTGAGCAGTCAATAATGATTGCCTTCATTCTCAATGATAATGCAACATTTAAAATAATCAGTGTCATAGAGGTGATAAAAATTGTAGAGAAAGTCATGATTATACAATGAATCAGTTAGATAAAATTCTCTATGTTCTACTAGGTATATTCTAAGGTAGAATGCCTTTCATTTCTCTACCAACACTATTCATTTCCCAGACCCCACCCCACCCCACCCCAAATCCCACCATCTGATATCCCATTCAAGCATATCATTTAACACACACACTCTCTCACACACACACACTCTCTCACACACACACACACACACACACACACACACACACACACATTACCCAAATGAAGTCACAACTTCATTCTAACACTTTCTGGATACAAAATAAATTATTGCTATATTACAGATTAGTGTGGTCTACATAAAGTCTGTTGGTAGAATCTTGTAAGGGAGGTAATTCTGTCAGACAAAATCAATACAAGGGATGTAACTAAATTAGTGTCAATATCTGCATGTGAAGTTTACCATTGCTCAAATATTCCTTTATAATAACAGAATGCTTGGAAAGATACAAAAATTTTGCATTCCTAATCTATGCTGGTTAAAATGTTATCTCAAATACTGCACAGCTGCAATGAAAAGTAAAAGATAGAAGAACAAGAATTGCTGTGAAGCAGTTACAAACTGCTCATTAGCTGAACTCATAACATAATGCCACTGTCAATTCTGTTATTTTTGAAAATTAATTCATTGTGAGAAGATAAATCTGCTTTTTAATACCAGATGTACTGGCTTAAGCATTCAATTATCCATTTTATTATTTTTGGAAAATTCTTTCTGATAGCTTTGTTAAGTACAGAAAATTCTGCCAGTTTAAAACAGATGTAAACTTTTGGCGGCAGTGACATTATCCATGCTGTAAGGGATGGTAAGCCATGGCATGCTCTAAGTAGTTGTTAGTGTTGAAATTTTTACAAAATGCTGAATTTTGTACTTAAATTCCTCTGAAAATACTTTCATATGAATTTTTCAATAGTCAATATGCAACATGTAGAATATGTGAAGTATGATTCATGTTAACATGAATCAGCTAAATTATGCAGGTATTAATAAGATAAATTATGAATATGTATTAATTAGAGAAATTATGCATGCATTAATTAGATAAATTATGAATGTAATAATTAAAGAAATTATCCATGTATTAATCAGAAAAATTATGAATGTATTAATAATTAAATTATCAATAAGGTCTCTCTCTAAAGTCAAGTGTTTCTGCTAATGGTATATAAAAATTATGGTAGGAAGGTCTGTATGATTTATTCAATTATTGTTTTCTTAAAATTCAGTTCATGTCAGTATCCAATCTAAAGTTACTGGTTTAGATGTGAAACATTGGGCCAGGCTGGTACCAAATTTTGTGTGTGATCAGAAGTTACTGAATCTGGAACATTAAAATTGGGAAGGTCACATTACCAGAATAACACATAATTAATCTTATTATTTATCTTACTTCAATCAATATCAAAAGTAAAATGGCTTTAGTACATGTATAAACTAAAAAATTATAGCGATAAATTTTGTCAATGACATTCTTGTTAGTTACAATCACCTTCATTATTGTCTACTATGACAATGAAAGATCATATTAAAATAGAACTGTTTCACTTCCTAAAAGGTGTAAATGTTTAAAGATTTTACAATTGTAAACATGACAGCTTTATAAAAAAATAAAGAAACAGTTTTCTTATATTTTTGGAAGACTTACCCTCTCCTGATTCCTGCTGGGATTTCCTTATTTCTGAGATATCAAGATCTTTTATGTTGAACTCTCGCAGCTCCTTTTCAAAAGCGTTGACCTCTTCTTTCTTCTGACTGATTATCTTCTCCACAGATGCCAAATCCTCTTCAGACATTTTCTGATTTATAGTAAGTTTATTAATTTCTTCAGACCTTATTTTCAAATCTTTCTCAAGTTCAGAGATTTGTTGCTGAATTTTTATTTCTTCATCTTTTCTCCGTTTCTTGTCTTTTTCTATCACATCTTTCTCTTTGTCCATTTCCTCACTACACACTTTGACCTTGGCTTGAAATTGCTTAAGGTCATGTTCACACTTTTCAAGACGTGTCTTGAGTGAAGTTAATTCATTTTTTAATACTTTTTCTGTCTGTTTCTCCAATTCTAATTGGTCAATCCATTGTCCTGAGTCTAGCTCTTTAATTTCAATTTCATATTGCTCTTGTAAATGGGATAACTTGGAATACTCCTTTTGGGTCTCTTGGATCACTTTCTCAAGTTCTAGCTCCTCTGCCTCTTTTGATTTCAACTCTAAAAGAAAAAAGTGATTTACTTTAAGCCAACCAGTCTGAAGCCTTTCAAATTCAAAATTAGCCATTGGACCATGTTTCTCAGTTTATTGTCAATTGTTGTATTCTTAACTTACAAAGTAAATGCATGACCCAGTCATGTTGTAGTTACAAAATGAACCATACATACAAGTCAAGCTAGATAGGATTCTACTCTCTCCCAACATTTCAACAAACAGGAAAATGTTCCTAATTTGTTATGGTCCTGATTTAGTCTTTCTTTGATATGATCAAAAGTGTGTAATCAATTTAAGTAGCACACAACGCTTTCTTATGTCCATGCTGAAATGCTTTTGTTAAATCTTGATATCAAAGCTTTTGCCAAACAATTGACAATGTATTAAAAAAAAAAAACAAGAGTCCATTGAAGGGTTCAATGCTCTACTGAGTAAAAAGAATTTCCAGGAATTCAAAATAAGACCATTTCTTCCATGTAACTGGAGTGTTAAATCCTTCTTTGATATTCCAAAGTGATAATAAGATTTTCAAATCAGTTGTTCTGGTACCTCAACAGGATTTCAGCTTGGCACCATTTTAATTTAGGACAAAGCAGACATCATTAGAAGTTTTCTGGTGAAAACCCATTATCATAACAATTATCTATTTGGGGAAAGTAGTGACAAGGTTCCTAAGCTAGTAATCATGGCAGCCATTTTCATTTAAAACCAACTAAATATAATTTAAAGTCTACTGCTGAAAACTTGTGTTGATATAGCAATTCATTCTGGTGAGAAACAGAGACAATATTTTCACCATTTTACTCTCCATTCAGAAAGAGTAGCAATAACAAGATTGTCATGGTGACTACCATAATGAATGGACATCATAATAAGTGAAAACCACACATAAACCGCTTTCTGTTCAAGAAGAGTTGTGATAACAAGATTTTTAAAAAAATGGCTGCCATGGTCGAAATATAGGATGTCAAATCAGTACAATTTGGCCTCTGAGACTGACCTACAGAACCCAGAATCAACTTGCTTCTTTATTATCTCAAGTCCAATCCATTCACTTATTCTAGAACAAAAGTTATTTAGCAATTCTTTTTTTACTTTGAGCCACAATGACCTTGACCTAAGACCTTTGGATCCCTAAAGTGATGGGCTTCCTCCATACCCTACGTAAAATCCCATCACAAACTTTTGTAATGGTACTCAAATTATTATATAAAAAAATGGTCCTTTTTTGCAGTCAATGTGATCATGACCTCTAACCTTTTGACCACAAAATTATTATATTTCTTTATTACACTATATGCAAGATATCCACAAAGTCTGGCAACTGTATATGGTGGAAACTAAAGATTCTATTCAGTGACCATTTTTTTTTCTTTTTTTAAGTTACACTTACATTGATCTTTGACCTTTTGACCCCATGATTAATTGACTTCTTGTTTACCCCAAGTAGAAGCCATTACAAAGTCTGGTAAGCATATATGATGAACAACTTGAATTGTTGTGCAAACATGAAATTAGTAACATATGAATGAATAACAATAAATTTTGCCATATGGTGGACCTATAAAAGTTGATGGAATGGCCTAAATTTGTAATCAAATCATGAACCCATTCTTACAAAAAAAGCCCCTGAAATGTTTATTTGTTAATTACAGGTGATTGAAGTTTAATTATGTTTACAAGTCTACAAAAAAAAGGTTAAAACTGTAAAACAAAAATAAAAATAATTAATAAATGGACAAATTACTAAAAAGGAGTTATATCATGTTATTTACACATTACATATTAACACAAGTAACCCAATCAAATTTCATTTGACTATCTCAAGTGAATTTTGTTTAACTGTGTTTGCAATATTTTAAGGTATATGTATAAATAAAAGTTCAAAAAGTATTAACTTCTGTGAAAAAAAATCCCAAATCTAACCAGGACACTTACATAATGATGATAAATGAGTCTACTGGATTTCATTTGTTTTCCTCAAAGTCCAAGCCCAACTGTACTAAAAAAAGCTGACAAAAAAGGCTACAGCTACTAGAATAATTGTCAGGTGCCGTGACTCACTCAAGATAGCTAACAAATTTGGTCTGTTTTGGCCCTTTATATTTTTAGCCAGGTATCTTGCTTATAAGAAAGTGTGGTTGATAGATGGACAGATGACAGAGCAATGGAGAGTACAAAACTAGTATGTCTGGGGGTGGGGTGGAAGGGAAGGAAGAATGCAATCTAAAGATTTAAATTTAACATTTTTTTTAAGACCAAAGGATAACTTAATTGACAATATAATTACTGTGAGATTGGAATTAGCCTCATATTCTTTCTTCCACAGTTAAAGAAAAATATATGCATGTACATGGTTTACCTGTATGTCTGCACATTACTGGCAATATGGTGCCAATTAAAAAGCACTGTAGGCTCTAAAAATGTAAAGATAAAGAATACCAAACGAAATTTGAGTAAAATAAAACCTTGCAAACAAACATGAATATATAGTACTACAAGATAAAAGGTGATATCTTAAAATTCTGTAAAGATATACAAAATAAAAGATAATGATAAACAAGAGGACTGCATGGGCTTGATACTGCTTACCTGGTTTACATAACTTGACACTTTACCATTTCATTAAAAAGGTTTATGCAATATTGTAAAAATAAAACCTGAGTAAACTGTCTCCCATCATGTTGATTTTACCTACTTTAGTATATGGCTATTTATTATGAGAAAAATTTATTATGAAGATAATGGCATAATTAATATGCAGTCTCTTGCTAATAACTGGAAACATAAAAAATCTTGACAATATAAACCCGTTTACCAAGTACTAATGAAAATGGATGAAAAATAGAGTAATAATATAGTCCTTTGATCTAGAGAGGTAATTAGGTCAGCCAATCAGATACAAGTACTTTATTAATACTGCCTAGACTTGAAGTTTGATCAAAGTCAGAAAAACAAATTGGACCTCGCTCATTATTTTACTTGTCCAAGATGTTAATGATATAAGCATACATTTCATGTTTAATCAAAATCAG
The DNA here is from genome assembly GCA_016746295.1 of Potamilus streckersoni. Taxonomy (NCBI): domain Eukaryota; kingdom Metazoa; phylum Mollusca; class Bivalvia; order Unionida; family Unionidae; genus Potamilus; species Potamilus streckersoni. Next base: position 541,698 of record JAEAOA010001001.1, on the reverse strand, counting down.
AGCAGAAATATAACCTCCAAAGTGGCAACAAGCTTGGTCCACTAATAGGTGTATGTTTCCCTTATTATTAAACTCATCCAATGTACTGGAAGCCTGTTAATAATTGGATTAGAAATATGACTACCAGAGTGGTAACAAGGTCAGCCAATTAATTGTAAGATCACCTCATTAATATGGCAGAAATCTCACTCATTATCATACTGTCTGAGATTTGTCTGATATAAGCCAAAACTCCAAAACTGAATGAAATCATTATGTATCAGAAATATGGACTCCAGAAAGATAACAAGCAAATGCTGATGGATACACACACAAATCACATTCCATGATGGAAGCAGGACCATACCATAAGCTGACATGGCCAGGTAAACTATAAACATCAAATCCTTAAAAACATATAGTCAAAATTTGTTATATAAACAATATTCCATCAATAAACCAATTTCTCTGGATGTAAATTATAAAGTCTCTTAATTAAGTTCATGTAAAAAAATTCTGTCTCACTGGGTGAAAGTCAATACACTTGACAAAAATTTGTTTTAGTGTCAGTGGACACTGGCAAGGTATGCACTCTGGTCAAGGTGTGCCATTCAGGAAGTATCCAAGAATGAAGCATGCATATCTTAAATATGGACTGGCTCAATACTACATCTTTTATGAGCACTGACAAAGGAAGTTTAGAAGTTAATGAAATTTAAGCAAGTTGATTTACATCTTCAGGGTAAACAAAACTAACAGGAATCCAGTCAGGAAAATTGCATGAAGACCAATTTAGTTGTTTATCTGCCTAGTGTCAATTTTTACATCAAGTACATTATGATGTCATTATTTTGATGGTGTAAATTCTTGCTCAAGGGATAAAATAAAAAGGTATCCAACTGATGTAAACATTTAACAAAGGGGCAATAGTTAATGAATATTCCCAAGATGGAAAGCTGCAATTTCTCTACACAGAAAATGTCTGGGCAGGCCTAGACTATATTTAGAACACTAGTCTGTTTGATCTCCGTCAGTCAAACATTTGTTTTTTCACAACCTCAGCTAAGTCCAAACTAAAACCAAGCATCCAGTCAATGGATTTACCAAATTTCACACTAAGTTGCTGGACCAATGCTCTGCTTATATGGTCCAGGACAGTGTATGGTCTTACTGGTCCTGACCAGGAAACAGGAATTTGCATAGGTTTGCCAAATTTCACATGTTAGACTTAGCTGTTGGACAAATGCTTACCTTATTTGAACCCTACTAGTCCTGGGCCAGTGAATTAAAAGCAATAAATAAAAGGCCTAGTTTTTTTTAAAATTCAGTTTTTGTTCACACATTTCTGTTACCATGTTAGTTTCATTAAGGGATGGATCATTTACTCTTTTTGGTCAGGGGATCCTGTGATTTTGATTTCAACCAATATTTTTTTCTGCTTTTCTCCCAAAATAGTTCTTAAAAATTAATATTAATGGATGGATCAAGTTCTTTATTCCCATAAGACCCCTCCCCCGAAAAATAATGCTTTGTCTATACTGCTCCCCAATCCCCCACCAAAAAAATAATGCTTTGTCTATACTGCTCCATTGGATGAACTGGAAAATACCATATACCAGACACCCCAACAACCTGCATGCAGTGAGTATGATAACCTAACCCCATGATTATCCAGGTGTCTGTCTTACTGGGTCAACCTCCAGGAATCTATTAATGGGACAGCATCTTTTGTATACACAACCCAATTATGGCTTTAGAGAATAAAGCTTTGGTTGAAGAAGTCCAAACTACAAGTAAGGTCACTCTATCCCACCAGGATAGGGCCTTAAAGATTTAAAACAGGTATACTTGTTTATAACATTATCAGCTGAGATAAAACAAGGGTGGATGTATGGATAGATAAACACAGACATCTTGACCTACAAAATTAGTTGTTAGTTCTACCCTGGGGTTATGGTATAGCCAGAGGGCATTGACTTTATGTGGAGGTAAACACTCTAAACTATGAGGGAATATATCAGGCAGCTAAGTTTTTTTTTCTTCCAATAACTGATTCAGGACTTACCCATGTTTCTTGATGAATGTGATGTTCTGTTATGAGTATTATAGGCTTGAGTCCATACTTTCAAATAAAAGTTTGTTTTCCATTTGTCTTTATCAAACAAGTGTTTTGGTCTCACTATATACTAAAAAATACTTATCAGAGGAGAGTAGACTGGTCTAGATTTGTAATTACTTAATGTCAGAAAGGTCATGAAAGAAATTATGGAAAACAACCTTTTAGATGATAGAATTCAGTTTGTTATTATCATCCAAGTTTAAATTTCTATAATGGCTTGTTAAAAATTTTTTTTTGGCTTGGTGCTCTATGACAGAGCAACATAATTATGTTTTTTAGTGACAAAGCAATTGGAAAAGAGTATTGACTTGCTAAAGAACTCAGTACAGTAGCCAATCCACCCAGGCTAATCTGATGGTACTGGTAGGTTTCAAACCTGCATCTATGTGGTAGAGAGTCTGGCATGTTAACCACTTAGGCTCTGCTGCTCCTAGGTTGAGAAGATTTTTTTAATGGGTGAGTAAAAACTTTTAATACTTGGTTGCCTGTGTGAGTGGATTTATTAATGGGTGAGTAAAAACTTTTAATACTTGGTTGCCTGTGCGAGTGGATTTATTAATGGGTGAGTAGAAACTTTTAATACTTGGTTGCCTGTGTAAGTGGATTTTGAGAGCTTTTTCAACTGCTCCTCTGCACCACAAATTACAAAAAGAATAGGCTGGAACAGCCTTGTATTTACTATAGTGAATTCATGATAACAATGCACAGGCAAAATGTGCAAACAGTTGCAGACTGTAGGACAGGGCCAGTTCAACCACTAAGTGAACTAGGTGGCTTCCTCAGTTGCCAAGATTTGGGTGGGGCACCACTTTTTGAAAATATTTTTTGACACAATTGCTAGAGAACAAATGAACAAAGGATAAGGCATCATCGAACTTGCATTTTAACATGCTGTTCTCTTGTACATTACAGCTACAGCCTACTCCAGCTTTGCTGCCACCTACTCACCCTCTACTGTCAGCTTAGTGACTTGTGTTGATGCCCTACTGTATGACAGCAGAACAGCTGCTTACAGCTTCAGGCTGGTTGCTGACTCAACCTTACACTATAATAGTGAGGTCACATTAAGTGGCATTCAATTTTGAGGCACAAAATGGAAGCTTCACCTGGGGTACTAAATACCTTTTCACTGACACCTGCTGTACAAGTGCCATAATATTCTATGCTCCATGTGGACTTGACATCAGTCTGTTAGTCTGATGATTAACTCAGTTTTTGAGCTGAGGATTCATCTTAAGACCCTGTACTACCCAATGATGTTTTGTTTAGATATAAATAAAACCAAAACCACAACAAAACAGAGTACTTTGTGTAGGTTATGCTGACTTTGGACAGTGAGTGCTCATGTCAAATATCACAATGTGATTCACAATACCAAATAACTAACCGTATGGCATGAAATATATGCTTCTAATGTCCAATGCATCTAATTCCCCGTTTGTCGTTTGTCTCACTCTTACACTAACAATGACCCACTACCCAGGAAGACATATTCATGTTACATACATTCTGTATTCATCATTCAATGTCAAAAACTGACTTCTTGCAACAAGCTAGGAGTCTGAATGGAGAGTTTGCCAAAAACTAACACCGACCCACTTCCGATGAAAACATATTCGTGTCGCATAATTTTGTATTCCACCTATGAGAAAAAGAAACTGAAAACTTTAACTGCAATTTTGCCCCAAATATTGGATTTTTATATTGGTCATGTTGACAATGGGTGTTTGCTTAAGCACATATCTGAAACAGAATAGCTTTGTGATAAGGGATGACAGAACATGTACATATGTTCCCTTATGGAAAGGATGGAAGAGACATGCCAGGCAGTTGTTACTATTGAATGTGTATATTCCTTTTTGATGTAATGGTGTCTGTTTTAATAACTGTATTGGTTATAAATAGAAGTTAAGTTTGTGTATGGAGTATGTTTTATTATTTTCTTCTTATTGCTTCACTTAAGTACAGAAGCTTGCTTAAAATATTTGATATTTCTTAAAGGATGATTAATTGACAATGCATTTAATTCATTCCTGCTCAATGATTAACAGCTCTGGTGGCTTAGTGGTTAGAGCATCTGCCTCGGATGCAAGAGGTTGTGGGTTCGTTCCCCAGTTGAGTCATACCAAAGACTTACAAAAATGGTACTAACAGCTGCCTAGCTTGGTGCTCAGCATTATGAGGTTAGTGTTAGGACTGGTTGGTCTGGTGTCAGGATAATGTGACTGGGTGGGATATCATGCTATATGTTTGCAGCATGATGCCCCAGTGCTAGACATCACTATAAACTGTCACACTGCAGACATTGTATCCGTATGACTGAAAAATTGTTAAAGCTACATTAAAAATCATAATCACATCACATCACACCCTGCTCTGTGATTAAACTTCTTTTTTTCTTCATTCTTTATCAATTTGCGGTTTATTAATTTTAAATGGATGTTAAATTATTAAAAAAATTAATTTATTGTATGAAATATACTGACTCCATTGTATTTTCTCGCATTTTGTTGTCTATGTGAGTTCAAGTCTCAGGCTCAGCCAATGTGGATATGTGAAAAAGCTTGCCAGTAGTTTCTCATGGGTCAGTGTTTTTTTCCAGGCGTTTTCCAGGTTCTTTCTCCACCACTGATACTGGCTGCCATGCATAGCCTATCTTGTGCTGAAAAATGGTGTTAAACCCTACAACAACAACAACAACATTCTCATATTTTGTTTTAGATTATTTAATGCAATTTTTATATTGCATAAATGTTCATCAATTATTACAATTTTTTTATTTAATTATTACTATCAATTATTTTTGGTTTTCATAATTGAATTACATGTACTTTTATAAATTGTATTCTGGACGAATGACTGCTCTACTTTTAATCTGAACTCTTTTATTGATCCAGTCTGTATTTATTGCTGCTGACTTTGTTAAGGTTAAAATAAACTTACACTATATTGGATAACTGATGATTTGGAGTTTAGTTCCAAAATCTGGATATTTTAGTATGGTGTTTAGGCTCTGCCTAATGAGATATGTTAAAATTGATGTTATAAGAAATTTTAGTGGTTAAGAAGAGGCGGATCTGGTGATACCAAGCAAGCTCATTCTTAGCCACTAAATATGAACTTAATATAAACTGACCTGGAACATAACCTAATTTCCAATTGGCTATTGATAAGGATGTTGCTGATGATTTCACTGTTTTTTTTAAAAACTATGTAGGGGAGCATTGTTTACCAACATTATTTTTACAAAAGTGACAGCATGGCAGATGACTTAGGTTTGTCTGGTTTATTTAATTTCAGTGATGTGGATATTCTGCAGAAATGATTTTGATTTACAAAACGTTCCAAGTTTGACAAAGGTTATGAATATCCCAACAACAAAAGTAGAATTTCAGGATGTTGGACAAAATCAAGTTCATATTAGCATTACACCTATCTGCAAGTAAAATAAAAGTGCAACAGGAGAAAGAAATTCATAAAAAAAACATGCCAAATGAACAATCAGGCTCTTTGTGTGAAAAAAAATGGAATTCTATGTCATCAACAATTAATGAGGGAAGAATTTTAATTCAAGAGGATTTATATCTGGTTTGCTTAAGAAACTTGTGATAAAAGGATCACTATTTTAATGTATAATTTTGAAAACAGTGCATAAACAGGGTCCAACCATTGTTTTCTTTTTTAATTCATCATATGTCTCTTCTCTTTCTCTTTGCCAGCTGTATGAGTCTGGTAACCAATGATGTTACTTGTACTTAGTTACACTGTGTTTTTAGTTGTTGTTGTTGTTGGATTTGATGCCATTTTTCAGCACAAGATAGGCTATACATGGCAGCCAGTATTAATGGTGGAGGAAGAACCCTGGAAAACCCCTGGAAGAACCACTGACCCACGAGAAGCTACTGGCAGGCTTTCTCACTTACCTACATTAACTGAGTCTGGACTAGAACTCACACAGACAGACGGGGGCTAAAGCGCTGACTGTTATGGATCACTGTCATCTCACCTCTGTGTTTTTAGAAGCAAATTTTATTACTCCATGTTTTAAAAGTGAAGAGCCAACATGCTATAATATTCATTGAAATCCTTTTAATTGTTAGAAAAAAAGACACATGATTGGTTGAAAAATTAGGTTAATTTATAATCTGAATAATTTCAGCAATTTAAAGAGTTTTATCCTCAATGTAAATTTAGCAGTCTATGATACAAGTACTTGATATTGAACTAAGGTTACTGGAGAGAAACCCTGATAGACAGATGAAATGGATGCTACATGTCCAAGGTTTAAAACTAAAATGTTGATGTGTGTAAACTAAATTCACAGATAGATGGGCAAAGATAACCTAAGCTGATAAGTTCTGCCTTACAATGAGGAATACATAACTAAGTTATCAAATGACAAAGGTTAGATATCCTAATTGTAGGTAAATTTGATGACACCTATCTGATTTACCATTCAGTATTATTTTTAGGGGAACAAAATAGGTCAGTTAAACACTCAAGTGATTACAATATTATTATCTCTGTCTTCCTCATGATACACTGCTGTATTTATTTATTCAATTCTAACCAAGTGGAAACTGGGTAACAGGTTATGCCTTCTCCCTACAAATGACACTAGAGTTTTATCAATATGTGTGTGTCTGTGTGCATGATTTTAATTTTCAATGTAGCTTTAACAATTTTTCAGTTGCTACAATGTCTATAGTGTGACAGTTTATAGTGATGTCTAGCACACTGGGGAATCATGCCACAGACATGTAGCATAATGTCCCACCCAGTCACATTATCCTGACACCAGGTTGACTAGTCCTAACACTAACCTTTTAATGCTGAGTGCCTCATGAGGCAGCTGTTAGTACCATTTTTAGAAGTCATGACTTAGCCAGGGTTTGAACCTGTGACATCCTGCATCCGAGGTAGGTGCTCTAACCACCTGGCCACCAGAGTGGTTTAATGTTATGAATAAGAATATAATAAATCATTAGAAATTTTAAAAAGAGTGAGCACATGTTATTAATATTAAAGATCAAACACATTTATGAAAAATTCATCAGGCATAATTAAAAATGATTTGTTTTAATCTTACATTACAACTGTTATAAACTTTTACACTTGTGATGATGATGATGATGATGATGATGATGATGATGATGATGATGACGACGACGAAGACGATGATGATCTGTGCAGATTAATTAGCTGTTTACATACCAGGAGATACCTAACAGAGACAGTTGTTTGTAGACATGGATACGAAAAGTTTGTAAATAGTTAATTTCTCTGTTAGGGACAGTTCTTTGGAGATTTTTCCAAATGATAATCTGATTACCAAAAGCAAAATACAACCATAACAAGACAGCATGGCTGGCTTGTACACCATAATGATAACTGGGAACATTTGTTCCAGCCATTAATTTGCCTTGGGCACAACCCGCTTCTGTACTTTTGTAATCTTGTCATTCCTTCTGCATGTTGTTGCAAAAATTAAATGTGGTCAACATCTAACAGCATTGTCTTCTTCATCTTATTTTTTTCCAAATTTTTTTTTAAAATTTTTCAGTTCTGCTCAGATTTCAGAATTTTGCTGTAATTTGTACTGAAAAGTTTGTTTTATTAGTTTTTGTATGTGTTTAATTTAGCACTGAACTTCAGATCAAAGCTGAACAGAGTGTCAAAGGTGAAGAGAGCATGTTGCAGAATGAAATGATTCAGTCACATAATGATAATAACCTCCATTTAAATTTTCTATGGCTCTGACCTTGATTCAAAGGTCAAAAATGGCAACTGAATGTCACAGAATAAATTGTGTCAACATTATGATTCATGCCAACAATGATCAAAATCAATTAATGAATTTAGGAAATAAAAGCAAATGAGTGTGTTATTGAAGTAGTTCTGTAAATTATTCTAAATTGCTTTTCAATATCAAATTAGTACTAGAAAATGTTTTAAATGGCTTCTGAAATATCAAATCAGTACTGGAAAATGTTCTAAATGAATTTTAGATATTAAAGTTGTCCTGGAAAATGCTTAAATGGCTTTTCAAATATTGAAGTTGTCCTGAAAAATGTTCCAACTTGCTTTTCAAATATCAAATTAGTATTGGAAATTATTCTCAATGGCTGTTCAGATATTGAAATAGCACTAGAAAATGTTCTAAATGGCTTTTAAAATATCAACATAGTACTTCTGTAACCAAGCTTGTTAAACAAATCTTGAGCTTCTAGTACAGTTTACACTTTAAGATTCAAATATATTCAACAATAGTTCCTTACCTGATGTTCTTGAAAAAATTTAATCAACCTTGGATTTTTCTCCCCAAAATGTGGACATGTATGAAGATAAATTGCTGAATGAGACAAAACAATAAAAGTTGTCCAAAAAGTGGACAGACATTGCAAGAGAATTATTTACCATTTTCTAAAATCTCCAGCTGTGCACTCTGTAGCTTGATCCGCTCCTGTTGACAAGCGACCAGATGACAGAGTTTTGCTTTCTCCTGATGTTCCTTAGTCCTCAGTAATTCTTCCTCCTCCTGTCTCCTTTTGAGAACATGTCTACCAGGAATTTTGTACTCCTCAATCACAACATCACGATTCGAGTCCTTTACCACATCCGGAAAATTACTATCCAAATCATATTCCTCCACCTCTGGTTTGTGTATCTCTATTCCTGAACCTGAACCTGGCAGAGAGGTCACACTGTACACTGGCACACTAATATCATTGTCCACAGCAGGTGGTCTTGCTGATTCAGAATAATTGTTTGTATTGTGCATCCTTTGTTTTACAGCTTGAAATGCTGAAGTCCTTTTTTGCACAACAGACAAAACAGCACCATTTGGCTCCATTTTGCTTGTTGAACTCGGAATGTTTGACGACAAAGATGGAAGTTGTGTCAAATTCTGGCTATTGACATGAGAAGGTCGAAGAGATGGGAATTCAGAGCCTACTGCAGTTTTTTGTGTTAGAATGGGATTATGAGATGGGAGTTGAGAGCTTACTCCAGTTTTTTGTGTAAGAATGGGATTATGAGATGGGAGTTGAGAGCTTACTCCAGTTCTATGTGTTAGAATGGGATTATGAGAATTTGAGCTAGTTTTTGGCAATATTCCTGATAAAGATAAATTCTGAGAGGGATTAGATGATGAATCATGCAAATATTCTCCATTTTGTGTCAACCTTTCTTGGTTATGAGTAACTGTGAACATTTTCTTACTTGGTCCCTGAGATGGTATAACACTGTAGTGATGGTTAGGAATGTTTGATGTGTGTGCACCACTGAATGTTAATGAGCGCTTGACACTTGCATCTGGCTGTTTTAGGGGTGGCGTAAAATTATGTGTAAACCTGTCTTTAACTCTGTTTTTATAACCATCACCTTCTTTCTTTACTTCCTTGGTGTCTGATCTTAATAAAGTTAGTTGAACTTCATTAGCAAACTCACCCCATTTTTGTAAAACCTTCAAAGGGCACTCTGAAGGAGGTAAAGGTCTCTCATTGTCCCTCCATTTTTCCATGAGGGTAAATCGCCCTGTTTGCCCCATGGCATGGGCAAGGGCAATAACAATATCTTGACAAGTTGTATTATCTGTAACTCCACACACCACCCTCTTTATACCATCAACCCATACTTTTAGTTCCATTGTGAGGCTTCCTTACACCTGTTAATATCCTTACAACATCACAAACAGTTGAAAAGGACACAAACGTCCAATGAAGTCCATCGCACAAATGAAACTAAAGTTGTCTCTTTTATATGAAGAAAACTGTGGCAGAGATTACATTTATTTACTGTGACTTCCATATTATCATGTAGATGGTTGTTTCCATTAACAGCACAAATATTTCAGTGAATTAATAGATAGAATAAAAAACTTTTCACAATAGTATCACATTATCTGACTCTCAAAGTATCATACGATGTAATGAAGCTGTAATGAACAATACCTCAAGATGTTTCCGACAGGTGAAACTGCCATCCTTTTTGTTTCTCAGTGAAAACATTAGCGTTGTATAGATTCTTGCAGGTGTATTGAAAATAATCAAGATCATCCAGGAGCAGCACTTGCTAATTAATTTATGAACAAGATGACAAACTATATTCCTGCTTAGATTCGGGTATCCTATTTCTGCAAGTGATATCTGGTGGATCAGTTGGCAAGAATTTCTGGTGGTCCAGGTGAAAAGTACTACCTGAAACAGAAAAGCTAAAAGCATATTAATCATCTCTTATTGAAACCTAGCCACAGTTAAATACTTTTAAATATCTGAAAATATATTTTTAATGTTAATAACTTTTAGGTGTATCACAGAATAACAGAGGAGGTTTTCAACTCTAGTTAATCCATGTCTTAGATTTCATTCTGACATTGTTATAAAAAAACTTTACTTACTTTCTGTGACAGTATTCCATTTTTCGAAATTCTGCCAAAGCTGCTCAGCATTCGGAAGTGGTTGGAGTCATAACTGAGATAAAATCTGTATGCACCTATTTTAAATTCGAGATAGAAGACTTGACTTGATAACATTTGTATCCCCTTTTAAGATATTAATTTCCTTAAATTATGTGATCTGATTAATGGCTCAGAAGTCAAAATAGTGATAGAATATGATCAGGTTCATTTCCTGGTATACTTGAGATATCTATAAGAACTAGCATTAGCTTATTAAAAGACAGGAGACTCAAGTGGGCCTGATATTGTGCACCTGGCCGACCACTGCCTAAAAGCCAAATGCATGAGCAGATGAGAAAAAAAATCTAGGTCAACAGGAACCTTTTTGTAGAAATGTCTTCAAATGTTGTTTATTGCAGATGTTCTAAATAAAAATCTTCCAAGGTTTCTCCATTCTTGCTGTATGGTCATCTATGTCTGATGGCATATCAGCAACATAATTCATAATGACAAATTATAATGCCAATAGACTGTCAAATTTGGGAAAACTGTGATCATTGTTTCTTTGTAATAGTAATAACAGTCATGTATTAGTGGCAGACGGGCATCATTTGAAAGCCACTGTTGCCAGGGTACTTTCCATGTAACTTTTTTAAAAAGTTATTTTCGGGGGTGGGTGGGGTGGGGGTGCATTTTAAACCTTTTCTATTTTTAGTTATACTGGCCAAACATAATGATGGTTTGATTGAATTTGTAATAACTTGAAACCCATTTTGGTCTAATCTGGCAAAATTACGTTTTATTTTTATACATTCAAAAGTTCTTCCTGCTAGGATGATTTCTGCAAAATTTGGTCAAATTCTGTTAAGAAGTATTTTATATAAGTTAGTTTTACCAATAGTGGCAAAGTCTGATAACCAATCAGCATGACATGTAAATATTTGAAAGCCCTTTATTACATGATACGATCAGATTTGGTCAAAATCTGTCCAACAGGTTTTTAAAAATAATTGGTCTTAAAAAAAGTTTTCTAATTTAATTAGGCATCTGTATTTGATGACAGAAATTTTTGCAAAAACTCAAAAGAACTTTCAACAGGTTGTTATATGTCAAATCTGGTCACATCTGGTTGAACATTTTGGGAAATAAAATGTCTTTTGACATTTTACTTTTAGCAACAGTCTGTTGCAGTCATATTTGACACAAAATTGTCATCATCATTTGAAAAAAGTTCTTTATTACAGCAGTTCATTTTGATTGATTTTTGTCTTGAGGTGCTTTTTGCAAAATGTTAATCAAATTCTGTTCTGCAGTTATTTTTTGAAAAAGTTGTTGAATGGCTTTTCAGTTTTTAATAATGGCAGCCATATTGGAAAGCAGAATGCCATCATCTACATAAGCATGAAAGCTCTTCATGCGAGGATGCTCTCTGTAAAATTTGGTCAAACTGTTCATCAAGTTCTGAAAAGTTCTTGTTGCAAGGTTTTTCTAATATCAGTAATAGTAGCCATATTTGATAGCTTTATCAGTGGCCTTTACATAAAATTTAAAGCTCTTCATATTGGGATGCTTTCTTTGAAATTTTATCAAAATTCAGTAGAATTTTAAGAGTCATTTCAGGGTTTTTCTATGATTAGTAACAACAGCCATATTTGATGGCCTATCAACGTCATTTGTATAAATTCAGAAACCTTTAATCCAGGATTCTCTGTGCAAAATTAGGTTGCAACTGATCCAGTATTTTCTTCAGAAGTTTAAAATAGCAACTGATGAACAATACACAAAGAATGCAGGGCTATAGCACAAGATCCACTGTGCTTATGACCATGTGAGTCAAAGGTCTTGCTTAAAAGGGATAGAATTAAATAATAACAATATTTCTAAGCAAGTATGACACAAAGAAACATACCCAGTAAATTCAAGTTCAAATTAGCAGTTGTCGGCTGACCCAAGGCTAGTAAATTTCAAGTTGGACAAGTACTTTGCATAATTTCAGCAATCTGATGGCTAACAGAAGTTTATTTTGTCATATTTCTAGTGGCAACTTTTCATGATTCCATATTTTTTCAAACAAAAAACACTTTCTAGGAATGGAGGCTTAAAGTATGAAGTTTTTCGGTTTTTGTATTTTAAAAATTCTAAAGAATTTATATTAAAAAGATAACAGTATTTCTCCCTCATGACTGATGAAATGTGTGTGTGTGTGTGTATGTGTGTGTGTGTGTGTGTGTGTGTGTGTGTGATTTGGATTTTTAATGTAGCTTTAACAATTTGTCAGTCATATTTCTATGATGTCTCCAGCAGTTTATAGTGATGATTAGCACTGGGGCACCATGCCACAAACATGTAGCATGATGTCCCACCCAGTCACATTATCTTGACACCAGGCTGACCAGTCATAACACTAACCTCTTAATGCTGAGCTTCAAGCAAGGCAACTGTTGGTACCATTTTTGTAAGTCATTGGTATGACTCGACCAGGGAACAAACGCATGACCTCCCGCATTAGAGGCAGATGCTCTAACCACTGGGCTATTGGATCGGTCCAAACCTTTTTGTTGTTGTTGTTGAGGGTTAAACACCATTTTCAGCAAAGGCTGTATGCTATACATGGTGACCAGTATAACTGGTGAAGGAAGAACCCATGAAAACCCAGGTAAGAACCAGCAAACCACAGGAATCTATTGGCAAGTTTTTTCACATACCCTCAATGGCTGAGCCCGAGACTTGAACCCACGCCAACAGAGGTAACATGGCAATGATTGGTAAAGGCAAGCACTTTAGACCATACGGCCACCCTGGGCCTTAATGCAACTTATACAGGTGACATTTTTAAGATTTTTCAGGCCAAGCAACAGTATCCGAAATGGGGAGACTAGTGGCTATTGTTGCTTTCATCACAGAGTATCAATATGCAATGAATATATAAATTGTCTAGTACCCAAGTTTTTTACAAACTTCTGCTTCCAAAGTGGTCAATCTCTCTATAAAGAATATTTTATTTATAATAAGTTAGCAACATTGTCAATCTCTTCCATAAATAACTTGTGCCAAGATAAGAACTGTGAAAGGTGAGTAAGCCGGCCATGAAATTCAGGATGTACTAGGCAGCATGAGGAAGAATAATCTTGTGACAGGAAATAATTATGTAGAGAAATAAAATGACATAATGCGATTTGCAGGAATAAAGTAAATGGAAATTCAGTAATTATATGACATTTATGCCTTAAGAGGATAAAGGTATTTTAAGGAATATTTGAGAATAAAGACATGAAAAGAGGAAGTGTTCCAAGGACAAAACAAATATGCACTTCCAATCTATGAATTTCCTTACAGACCAGTTTAAGTAAATACAATGTTGATCATAACCAACTTTTAAGAGGAGATTGTTGGACTCTGCAATATGCAATATACATCTACATTAAGATACAGGTGATCTAGCCTACAGCTAACAATGCATGGGAAATTTACTTAAAATACAGCCAAATTACTGATGAGTGAAATACAGACTACACTAACCTCATTTTTTCTGGTGTAAAAGTGTGAAACTCACCAGGGCAGCCACAAATTTGTTTGAACCTGACACAAAATGTGAACAAAAACTTGGCATTTATAGATAAATTTAACATATGTGTTATGGCCAACAGAAGCATTGAGAAGGTGACTATGTAAGAAAGCAGTCAAAAATGCTGGTTTATAACATTAAAGAAAAACAGTGCACTAGTAATTTAAAGGTCAAGCGTTCTAAAGATAAGAATTAAAGGACAACATAATGTCCATTTAGATCAAATTTTATTGTTTACCTGACCACAAATGATGTATTTTGAAGTATGGTCATTTAGACTGACCAAGAACATTTCAGAGTGACCAAGAATATATCATTATGAGCAAGAACATACCAGAGTGACCATAATATCAGAGTGACCAAGATCATATTAGAGTGAACAAGAACATATTTGAGTGACCACAAACATAACAAAGTGACCAGTAACATATTAGAGTTACCAAGAAAAGAAAAAGCCAGAATGACAAAGAACATGTCAATGTAACCAAGAACAGAGTGACAATGAACGTATTAGAATGACCAAGAACATTTCAGAGTAACCAAGAACACATCAGAGTGACCAAGAACATATCAAAATGACATCATGTCAGAGTGATAATGAACATATCAGAATTACCAAGAACATATATGAGTCAGCAAGAACATATCAGAATGACCAAGAACATATCAGTGACAAAGAACATATCAGAAAGACCAAGAGCATATTAAAGTGACCAGGAACAAATCAAAGTGACCAAGAACATGTCAAAGTGACCATAAACATATCAGAATTACCAAGAACATATCAGAATGATCAAGAACATATCATAGTAACTAAGAACATATCAAGGTGACCAAGAACATAGTGACCAAGAACTGATTAGACTGACCAATAACAGAAAATATAAAGTTTCAGGATCTGATCTATTCAAGCATTAGTTACATAAACAATGTAATATGTATCCAATTACACACAATGTAGATCCAAATTATATATCACTCATGTACTTGCAGGTCTGGGTTTGTGATATTGATCTTCTGATAGTTTCAAGTCAAAGGGAGCTACAGTAGCTATGTTGGTAGAGTAGGTGACTTGCAATGCAAGGGTAGTGCACAAAATACCCACACAGGACAGCACATGCAAGCTATCTCATTTCATCTTTGGGAAAGGCACCCAAATTCCATTTTCTTGCCCTGATATAGTCAATAACCTGTTTAAAGTGCTTTTAAAAATGCTGAGTAACCAAACCATCAAGTGAACATCAAAGACGCTGATCCTCCAACAGGTAATGCTGCAGATAATAAACTTTGTTCTTTTTGCAGTTTCACATAAGATATGTATACAATGGTATAAAAATCTCTTAAAATACTACCAAGATTAACACCTATCTCCATGGCACTGCAGATTTTAAAAAATGAGGTCTTTCAAAAGAAAGAATTTTTAAAAAATGCAAAATAATGAGGTCAGAAAGGATATTCACTCACTGATAGAAATAAGATTAATAAACAGTCCAATCTTCAATTTAGTGAATGGTAGTTTACTGCAAACAAGCAATTAATAATGCAATAAAAATATCAGATCTCTGCTGTCTGAAACATTCATCCACCCAGTGTACATCGGAAATAATCCATCATGGAACAATAACTAGTCCAAAAAATGGCCAAATTATTTTTCAATACTTAATGATAGAGGCAAAAATGACTGTCAACTCTCTGTCAGTGTTGTGATAATATGATTATGCTAGGCACTACTTATCTATCACTGCTTATTATAGCATATTCCCTTCTCTGAAATATTCAACTATCAGTGGTCACCTTGTATATCCAGCCAATTTCCAATCTTCCATATTTTCAGTTATCTATGTATTTCATTTATGAGCCACCTAAGCATTTTACATACATAACTCACCTGTGATCTACTTTAAAGCCCTGGTCAAATGTATGTTGACTGTCCATGCTGAATCTCCTTGAAACCTGAAACCATAATAGAGACATAAATCATAGGTGTTAATTACAGGTAATGTATGAAAATTGTGCCTTGACTGCTGTATAATAAATTTGTAACCTAGATTTCTGATGAGTGGGTAAGGCAATGCAAATGACTGTTGTATATTATGTCCCATAGCCACCTGTGGTCTGGTATTTTGTATTATGGTATGTACTTTTGAGTTTAGAAAGTTTTTGTGTGTGAATATTGGGAGGTATTATGCTGAAGCATACTAGCCCCCCAGTGATCTTCTTTGTTTCATTTTGGTATGTACCTATGTGAAAGTTTGCTGCAGTGTTCAATAATAGTGTATACAATCATGCTCAAGGCCTACAACAAACTGCACAAACCTAGATCTGCCATATCCCATAATGCTGCAGCCAATCAGAGTCTATGCTGTTTACACAAAATCAATGACCTTGCTCTGAATATGATGGCATATTGAAATTTATGCCATTTGCAGCTGGTATAAGATGTACATGTATATGTATATATGGTTCGTGTGTTTGTGCAATTTGGATTTTTAACTAGCTTTCACAATTTTTCAGTCATATCACTATAATGTCTGCATTGAGTCATCACATGATTCTGATCACTTTATCTTTACAAAAATTTGGTGGGAACAAAAGCATCTGTATTAACAGAGTTTGCAGTATACTCAAATTATTATTAGCTCTGGAACATACAAAAAGACTCACTTAACTTCTGGGTTTTTATGCACTACAAATACCTTTGGAATATACTTAAAAATCAAACTATTAAATAATTTGTCAAGTAATTTTAAGTTTCCTCTTATTTTCTTTACCATATATAAAGGTTCAAAGACACACCATGTTGCCAATTTCGTTTTAATATTATTGTTGTTTTCCACCATTTTCTTT
Organism: Potamilus streckersoni; assembly: GCA_016746295.1. Classification (NCBI taxonomy): domain Eukaryota; kingdom Metazoa; phylum Mollusca; class Bivalvia; order Unionida; family Unionidae; genus Potamilus; species Potamilus streckersoni. The sequence goes on along the minus strand of JAEAOA010001001.1, from coordinate 524,790 downwards.
TTTTATTGCTCTTGAAGATTTCAAAAGTTATTTTTAAAAAAATGCTGAGCATTGATATTGAGTGACAATGGTTACAATTAACATGGTAATTAACAAGAGTAACATTTTGCTTTCTACCAAGAATTTAGCTTTTACTTAAAGTAACATCTGCTCAATAGCAAAAGTTGAGTACCTAGCTAATTAGGAATTCCAGCCCTGTGAGATCCCTGAGATAAATATCATTAACACCTCCAAATACCCATAATAGTCTATACCCATAATACTCAATCATTATCTTCAATGTAAAATGTGAAAGTGTTACTTTTTTAAGGAAGGTATTAAAGGAAAGAACTATGACCCCATAATTTATCTTTGAATACATTCTCTGGTTTGCAGAAAAAAAATTTGGATAAAGAATGCAGTCATGCCACCCATGATTTACTCTTTACATATTCTCTACTCAGGTTTTATTCTTTACACACACTCTTCCCAAGTTTTACTCTTTACACACACTCTTCCCAAGTTTTACTCTTTACACACACTCTACCCAGGTTTTAGTCTTTACACACACTCTACCCAGATATTACTCTTTACACCTACTCTACACAGGTTTTACTCTTTACACATACTCTACCCAGGTTTTATTCTTTTCACATACTCTACCAAGGTTTTACTCTTTACACACTCTTGCAGGCTTGATAGATGCTCAGGCCAGATGGAATGAAGTTTCAGTTCAACCTTGATCAGTACCTATTTTAATTTTAAGATGGCTATGGCTGGTAAATAATACATAATAAAAGACAAGAAAAAAATAATCATAATGTCAAATCTAAGAATGAATGTACTCTTTGCATGGTGAACCTTTACATATTAATTTTCAAAGAAGAGAATGCTATAGAAATAAAAATACAGAATGTAATAATTTCACATTGACCACATCCTTTCATTATATTTTAAAATTAATTTATACATATCAAATTTATCCTACACTGTAAATAATCACTTATAAGTTGAGTCTAACTGCAAAATAAAGCATAATACACTGGCAGATCAGAGTCCATGTTGTTTCTACTGGCTACAGGACTTCTAACCAACTATACAGACCAAGATCTGCAAGTGCATTATGCAACTGCAGATCAGAGTCTGTGCAGTCAGCAGCAGGTCTTGACTTATAAGTGAATATATACGGTATCATACAGGATACTCCCATGCTTGATGATAATCCCTTCCTCACTTTTTCTCTAAGATTTATCATTGGATAAATAATGTAATAAAATAGTCATTCAAAAATAACTACTTGAATACTGAACCTGCTCTTTTTGTATGTTACAATTGCATATAAACCAACATGCATGCTCTGTATTGTGTACACCATAGCACCATTCAAGTTCATCAATCACTCAAACAAACCATCAGAAAGTAGTAATAAAATCAATTGATAATTAACCATTTGAGAGAATATCCATTTAGAAGTTATTCCCTGGAATCTCCATGAAACTTTGACACTTTCAAGTGTTAACTGTTGAACATGATCAACAGGTATTTTGATAGTCCTCTCAATTCTCCTTGCACACAGTGAACCACAAATATGAGTTATTGTAGTGAAGGTTTTGTTTACAAAGAAGATCCAGTTAAACTGAGACTAAGCAATTCTTGTCAAGTCAATGCACTAGAAAAGCTTAATCACCAAACCTAACTGTATAATCACCCACCAAATCTGACAAAAATACTCAACCAGTCTTCCACATTGTATTGTTATCAACAAACTCTAGTGGTGACAACAACACTAAACCAGTCTACCTTGATGTAACCATCCTAGAACTATGAATTTCTATATTTGAAATAAATATGGATACCATGACATTAAAGACATTAAACAGCAAAGTACAGATGCATACCAGTCTCAATGGAATCCATGTATAGTCCACCTGAACATGAAACCATACCTTGACTTTTTTGGTTTCATGTCAAGGTGACCATTGGTTTTGGGTGAGAAATATTTCATGAGCTTTAAAACTAAGTAAATCAAATTTTATATATTGGTTAGAAAGGTGTGTACTAATTTAGCAGACTGTTCACCTATGATAAAATAGATACTACATAAATGAGAAGGTACAGGATTACTGCTTAAATTATTTTTTTTTTTATTAATCTGTGCACAAATTCAAAAGTTTTATGGAAGAAAATTTGATATAAATGATTGTCAATTATACTTTCTGTTAAACAACAGTTCACTCACCTTCATAGATTTCACTGATGCTTTAGTGATAGATTTACATTATATATTCACTTACAAGAGTCTAACTGCAAACATCACAGACTCAGATCTGCCATCACATAATTTGCCAATAGATCTGGGTCTGTGCAGTTTGTTAAGAGCAAGTGGAACAAACAATACTGACCTTGATCTGCAGGAGCATTATTCCTCCACAGATTGGGATCCCTGTTATTTGCAGCTAGACTTTACTTACAGGATATGGTACAACAGATACAAGTTTTGTGACCATCTATGACAACTTGATAAACATACTCTCATTTCCTCTATATAAAACTGTAAAACTAATATTTAAAAAAGTGCAGTTAAAACAAAAACAAAAAAAAAAATACAAAACAAAACAAGCAAACCCAAAACAAAATGGTGAACATTGTGATTCAGCTTGCACCTTAAAGGACTTGGAGTGCAAATTCTTGTCAAACATTTTAAATGCTCTCCCCATGTTGCCCTCTTACATCAGTCCAAATCAATCACATACAAAGGCATTAATATTATTAATGGACAATGTTGTCTCACTAATACAGCACTATACTGTATTAGTCTGGCAACAGAACTGAAATTCCTAACAACTTTTTTATCACAGGACATAGATTAGTCACACAATTTACAAATATGTGTACAATTTATCTTAAAATAAACATGTACTTTGTAAACTGAGTAGGATCAATTTTCAAAAGGTACCCTAGAAAAACAATTTGAGCAATGATGTCATACCTATACAACAGGACAGATAAGCCACAGCTTTTTTGGTGTGTGTGTGTGTGTGTGTGTGTGTGTGTGTGTGATTTGGAATTTTAACAGCTTTAATAATTTTTGAGTTATATTGCTATAATGTCAGCAGTGTTGCAGTTTATAGTGATGTAAGACACTGGGGCATCATGCTGCTGACATCATGTCCCACCCAAGTGCATTATCTGGACACCAGGTGGACTAGTCCCAACACTAACTTCTCAATGCTGAGCACCTAGTGAGGTAGCTATAAGTGCCCTTTATATATGAGTTTCTATAAGTCTTTGGTAAGACTCAACTGGGATTCAATCCCATGACCTCCTATATCTGAAGTGGATGCTCTAACCACTTAGGTCATGGGCGCAGTCCAGACTGATTAGTGGGCATACAATTTTGGGTGAGGGGATAAACAAGAATTTGGAAGGAAAAAAATATGCTATCTATTCTGATTCCTGTCATTTACCATATTTATTTAATTATAAGTACACTCCCAGTTTTGCTTAATCTTAGCTAATATTGACCATGACTATCTTTATATGCAAATACAGAATCAGCTAGACAGTCCAGTAAATGGAACAGATTTTTAAGTCGCCTGCCCTTTCCAACCAATGCAATATGGAAAAGTGAAAGTATGAAGTATATGAGAAAGTGGATTGTGACCTAAACTAAGTTGCATCGATGTGTGCTAAGTCCAGGTCAAGGTCACTTGAACATAAAACTGCATACCAAAGAAGTTATGGATCAGGAAAATAAAGTTGGTTACTCTGACACTACTGAGTCTGTAACTCGGCTAGATAACATAGGATGCTGACAAATGAAATCAACCGAGCTTTTATCAATAATAATAATAATAATAATAATAATAAAAATAATAATAATAATAATAATAATAATAATAATAATAATAATAATAATAATAATAATAATAATAATAATGACTTTATTGAAAGAGGGTAACACAATTAGCTGAAGAACTAATTTACCTTGAGGCCCTCATACAAAGAAAATTTATTTATTTTAACTGACGGGAATCTGCATATGAAATTTGATTGAAATTGGATTAAAATTAATTGAGGTACTGTTCATAAATGAAAGTGAATGAGTGTGACAACCAGTGACTAAAACCCCGTACATAATGATTTTGAATACAGATATCAACTTTAGTAAAGGCCCCATTACTATTAAGCTGTCTCCCAAACTTGGTTAAAAATTGAAATTTAAAAAAATATGGCTTTGTCTATTAGGGTCAATAAATAAATTAAAAGAAGGTGATGTAGACTACTGACATCATAATAATTCAAGGGAGTTATTTTGTGGAAAAAGTGGGTCAAACAATTATTAGGTTAAACCTCTGCTAAATCATGCAGAATGTAGACTAAATAACAAATCAGGCTGCATAACAAATATGGGACACACAGTACTAATTCAATGGAAGAACTGTGAACCAGTCTAGAAATGGGTGAAGAAATAATAGAGTATATACGGGTTTGGTGGTCCATAATTGGTTAAAAATGAAAAGTAAAATTTTATTAAAAATATCTTTTGAAAGCTTATCCTATGTGTAATTTAAAAAAAAATATAGACAAATTTCTATTGATGCAATTTTAGTATTTTTAAAGACTTGACTTAGGATTACTTAATAATGAAAGTAGCACTTGATTCGCTTGGTGCTGAATCAATAACATGGACTTCATGCATATGTAGGTCAAGAAAATGTCTCGGCTCATATGGTGTTCTTCACACAGAAGCTTGCACCAAGGATAGTTGTGCATGGAGAAATATAGGTTTGATCATCAGTACCCAGAAATTTTAAGTTATTGAATTTTAAATATGATGGTGTTTCCATATGTTTACTATGGGAATTGAATTAGTACTGTGACTCCTATTGTGTCAAAGTGAAAGTATATGGTTCTGATTAGCCCTGTTATAACTCTGTTAAATGTGGAAACAAAGGTGGGGTGGGGAGGGGATGGAGGTGATAATCATAAGCTAGAATTCCACTATATGATAATGAAGAATGCTGACAATTAAACTAATCAAAGATCCAATCAATATAAAGCAGTACAGCAGATACATTTGAAATCCAATAATATTTAAGTATACTACTGTGCAGAAATTAAATGTGATGGACAGATGGATGTAGGGACAGAGAAAAAGAAATGGTTTGGTTGGTAAGGTGGTAAGGTGTTTTATGACACTGCAAACAAACAGGTTTTTCAGTGCCAAGGTGGGGGCCCTAAGTGGCTGAGTGGTCTAAAGTGCTCACTGTTATCTATCTTTGTCATCCCACCTCTGCATTATAAAGTTCAAGTCTTGGGTTCAGCTAATGTGGGTATGTGAGAAATCATGCTAGTAGTTTTTTGGTTGGGTTTTCCCTGGTTCTTCCTCTACCATTTATACTGGCTGCCATGTTTGGCCTATTTTGTGATGAAAAATGGTGTTAAAACCTTACAACAACAACAACATTGCCAAGGCTATTTCAGCAAAGTGCCCTGCCAGAAATGAAACAATGTAGCTTACCTGAGGCCTAATCCATTAGCAAGGATTTTAACCCACACCCTTTTGGTCTTAAGTTCATCACATTAACTACCAGGCTGTCATAATCAAATTCAAAATTTAATGTAAATGTATTTCTAGATAAATGAGGACAAAAACTATAAACTATAATTACAGAAATACAAGCAATGCATGCACCTATATGACAAAATAATGATTTAAACATTGCTCAGGTGCATAAACTGACTCAGAAACATGAATTGGCTATCAGACAGGCATTTTAAACTGGAATTTAATGATCAAAGACCTGGCATGTATTGGATGTCATCCAGTACAGTGCAATGACATGGGCACTGGGAATACATCAAGGGCACTGGGAATACATCTACATTAAGGGGAACCTCACAAATGTTCTTTCTTGGAAAAATTACCATAAAACTAAAAACTTAAGTGGATAGGTGGATGGACTTACCTGCTTAATGTACAAATTCAGATTTCTTACAAAGCCCTATGACAAAATGTCTACCACCAACTGTGACAAAACATATCTTAATACAGGTATCTAACATTAAAAACTTCTGAGATGTAATGACTTGCTAGAACATGTAATACTAAAAACATAAGATGGATTTATGAACTGTCACCTCAATAACTTGGTCAGATCATGACAAAATCACATACCAGACAAAATTAAGTAGCCTCTAGAATAATACACAGCTAACAAGGCAGTTAATTGATTCAACCTGAAACTGAGTAACACCACATGATACAATGGGATAAAATTTCTAATTTGAGCACATACTGAATTATGTGTATAGACAATTTTGTGAATATGTGACCTGGATTTATCTTTTGTTTCTACTTGTGATTCTCATCAAAATTGGCACTTAATCTCCCAACAAACATCATTAAATGATCTGACCCCATAGTCACTAAATAATCTGACCACAGTCACTAAATGATCTGACCCCATAGTCACTAAATGATTTGACCACACAGTCACTAAATGATCTGACCACAGTCACTAAATGATCTGACCACATAGTCACTAAATGATCTGACCACCAAGTTACTAAATGATCTGACCACAGTCACTAAATGATCTGACCACATAACCACTAAATGATCTGACCACATAGTCACTAAATGATATGACCACATAGTCACTAAATGATCTGACCACATAGTCACTAAATGATCTGACCACATAGTCACTAAATGATATAACCCCATAGTCACTAAATGATCTGACCCCATAGCCACTAAATGATCTGACCCCATAGTCACTAAATGATCTGACCACATAGTCACTAAATGATCTGACCACAGAGTCACTAAATGATATAACCCCATAGTCACTAAATGATCTGACCCCATAGTCACTAAATGATCTGACCACATAATCACTAAATGATCTGACCCCATAGTCACTAAATGATTTGACCACACAGTCACTAAATGATCTGACCACAGTCACTAAATGATCTGACCACATAGTCACTAAATGATCTGACCACCAAGTTACTAAATGATCTGACCACAGTCACTAAATGATCTGACCACATAACCACTAAATGATCTGACCACATAGTCACTAAATGATATGACCACATAGTCACTAAATGATCTGACCACATAGTCACTAAATGATCTGACCAAATAGTCACTAAATGATATAATGCCATTAGTCACTAAATGATTTGACCACATAATCACTAAATGATCTGACCCCATAGTCACTAAATGATCTGACCACACAGTCACTAAATGATCTGACCCCATTGTCATTAAATGATCTGATCACATAGTCACTAAATGATTTGGTCATATAGTCACTAAATGATCTGGCCACATAGTCACTAAATGATCTGGCCACATAGACACTAAATGATTTGACCCCATAGTCACTAAACAATCTGCATCCCCCTCCCCATAACTAAACAAACTGATGTCAGTCACTAAACAATCTGATCTCATGGTCACTAAACAGTCTGAACCCAGTCACTACTAAATCTGACCCCATGGTCACTAAACAATCTGACCACATGGTCAATAAACAATCTGATCCCAGTCACTCAAACATCTGACTCCAGTCACTAAACAGTTGGACTCCATGGTCACTAAACAATCGGATCTCAGTCACTAAATAATCTGATCCCATAGTCACTAAACAATCAGATCCCAGTCACTAAATAATCTGATCCCATAGTCACTAAACAGTCTGTGCAGACAAAATTTTAACTCAGATTCAAAACTACCAGAATGAAATACCATCTTAAATTCAATAACATCTATTTTGGGATTCAAACCAAAATGACCATGCCAACAACTTCTTAATTCAAATCACACTTGGAAAAAACAATAGATTAATCTGAGCAAGGCTTTAATTTTTGTGTTCCTACAGTTTTGTGACTATGGGGCCTGGTCCCATGATCACAAAAATATTGAGGCCAAAAATGAATTCAGACTCCAAACTCCTAAATTCCAACATTTACCAAAATCTTTTAAGATCTTTCAAATTTGGCCCATTTGTGAAATACTTATATGTTATCCACTTTATTTTGTGGTTCAATCCTAGATTTTAGCAGACACAATTTTTGATAGTTTGTGTATTGTTTGCATGTGTGTATAGTTTGCATGTGTGTATAGTTTGCAGGTTTATTGTTTGCATGTGGGAACATTGTTACATGCATGCATATAATTAACTTACCTTAAAAGATCAAAATCTTGAATGTACCATTCCAAATTCCAAGTTATGCCTTCCACTAAAAATATATTTTGACCAGGGAAAGGTTAATTAACCAGACATGCTGGCTAGCTTTATGACCAAGTCACTACCACCTGTGACAACAAGACTAGTGGGCTGACAGTTTTATGATGAATGTGTGTGTGATCTATTAGAGTAGGTCTTTAAAAATGTCTCTCATACCACTACAAGAGGTTTTGCCCTTGCCTCTAACATCACTGTTAGCAATATTGCCCTTGCTTCAAATATCACTGTGTATTGCCCTTGCCTCTCACATCACTGTTAGCAATATTGCCCTTGCTTCAAATATCACTGTGTATTGCCCTTGCCTCTCACATCACTGCATACACTACCAGCATTAATTAATACCTGAAATTGTACAAATGCAACTTCAGACTAGTTTAACAGTATTTACTAACATTATCATGTGATACATCTACTGTGAAAACATCTATTATCAGATGACTGTGCACCAAGAAATGTATGAGATTCTAACCAATTATCTGACTCCTCTGACAGATGTATATTGCTTCATCTACTTATTTCTTACCATCTAATTCTTTAAGAGCCTTTTTTGTGTTTGAAAACTTTTCTAGTTATTGCAACAAGATTGGTTATAGTATGTTGTGAAAATTTCATAAATGTTGGATGAAAATTATTAAAGTTATTACGAAAATGAATTCTTACATGTTACAAAGCAAATTTTAGAGGTGAAACTGGCATCATTTTCATTTATGACAAGCGAGACATCATAAGCAGTCTTCCAGTGACAAGCCCATATTAATATGACCATCCATTCATGACAAGTATCAATAACAATTTTCAAGATTATTGCTATGGAAACTACACTAAACATCAGATAGACACCATGTTTGTTAGCACTCTCTGGACACGATAAGAAGTTCTTCAGTGAAAACACCATTTTGATATGACCATCTATTCACGTTTCAGTTTGATGCTATATGTCGAAGCAACACAAGAAGGTTATCTAGTGTCCAGGCGAGGGGACTGGAGAAAAGTGCCTTGCCCAAGGACACACCACAGCTGATCCAGGCTGATACATGTATGATCTTATGATATTTATACAAGCACAATTTTCATCTGGCATGCTTAAACACTGAGCCAGCACAACTTCCTTTTCAGAAGTAACAATAACAAGATTTTCAAGATGAGTGTCTCTGCTATATTGGATATTAGATTGGCACCATTTTCATTTAGGACCAACTAGACATCATGATAAGTCTTTTAATGAAGACCCAACAAGCACCACCACTGGTTGGTGAGACAAATATGCCTAATGTTTGACAAAGAAACAATTGTATTCAAATTAATACTGGTCTTAGTATATATATCAATTTATTCTCTTTTATTTAGGTCTGGAATTCATTTCCAGATTCCATACAAGATGATTGATGTGTGTCTACATATTGAAACTACATGAATTCTGTGCTGCTGTTCAATTTCATATTGATAGCAGAGAAAAGGTCAACTTACAGAAATTAAAAAAATGTTCAAATTACCAAAAGGGTATGGATTTGAATCCAAACATTAGGTCAGCCAAGGCTGGCTACAACAGAGAAGTTAGCAAGGCATTTTATCCCATCTGACCCTGCATTCAACATGATGATGTTGATGCAAAGCATAAAGTTAAATGGAAAAGGTACTGACAATAGGGAGACGGTAGGTTTTAAGGTTTAAAAGGATGGATTTAAAATAAGTAAAGCAAGAAATGCAAAAGTTGTACATTCTACATCAAAGTATGGCACTTGCAATTTTACCATCATATGACTATAAGAAAGATTTACCATGGGTCACAGAATGTGAACAACTGTGACTGCTTGTCCAGAAACATTCAAAGACTCAGGTTTCAAAAGAATGACAGTGTATAGTTAAAACAATAAATTCCTGTTGCTTTGGGCACAGTAGATTTTGACACAATAGTTGATCTCTTAACTCATTAACCCCTGGCACTATGTTTACAAGGCAGGTGGTAGCCTACTTCTGAGCTCTGTAGTGTCAAGATCATGTATGACAAAATAAAGTGGGTGGTATTATAGAAAGGTAGACAAATGTAGCTTTACGATGATACAAAATAATATGGATGTTCTTAGTTGCACTACAAAATACAGAGCGAAAAACGTAACTTTTTGGACCCAAGTTTTATTCAGCTGAAAATTGCCCGAGGTTGGAGTCTGATTTTATGTCTGAATTTTAGACTTTTTGGCCTCTGATCTAAGACAGACTGGTCTGAACTGCACACAGACAGGTGAACCTTTGCAAAAAAGTAGGACAAGATGGTAATTTAGAATAAAGAATGGTAAGCAAATAGCCAATGAAAAATGATGTTTCTAACACAACTAAGTATTAGGTTAACCTAAACTGTCATGGAGGTCAATGTATTAGGATGTATTCAGAAATAGCCCCCATAATGGGTTTCCTACTTGCATTTCAGGCCAAAATGACAAAATCATAAAGTCTGAAATTGATGACAGTGTGAGTAGTCCAGCAATACCACCCCCACCAATTCTTTTATACCATATGATTGTACTTCTTGGTCTGGTCTAACTGCCAACAACACAGAACCAGATTTGCTCTTGCACAATGCAGATCAGGGTCTATGCTGATTGTTCTACTGATTAGTACTAACAAACTGCATATATTTAAAATAAACTTGTATGTTATTAAACAGCTGATCTGGGTCTATGAAGTTAGCAACTTGATTTGGACCTTTATATGAGCCTAAATGGTAGTTAATGGAATTGATAGATATTGTCCTATATATGGAGCTATATGAATTATCAACATTATTTAACTTGTACCGACAGCAAACAAGGACAACAAAATGTCCAATATTGACATATCCATAAAACTCAAATGAATTAGTCACAAATCAAAGTAATATAATCCCTTAAATATCTACAATTGCCCTAATTTGTAATTACTAAATGATGCATATCATACTTGAGTGACCCAAAAAATTGGTTGGAGACAAAAGAAATCATAAAATATAAAATATCCAATATGTATTGGCATAACTTCAATAGAAATTGTGGGAACTTGTTAACAATAAATCAAATGAAATTTCCTTGACCTGTTTTGTTCAGTATCTTGAACCAACACAAAAAATGTAGCTGAAGAAGTATTTGTGCTAATCAAGAAAGTCAAAAACAAAAAGACAGACACATAATGGAAAATATGCAGCAACTTATGTCTGACCTTATCTTTCACATACAATCCTATTTAATGTCCAGGTAAAATCAGGTGCTATGAAATGCATGGACCTCCATTTATATTTTGATGCTACTGGCTGTAGAGAGTTCCTGCCATTTCACATGTTGCACACCTCTGTTCTGGAGACTTCAGCTACATTGAAATTTGTTGACTGTACAATCATATTTGTCTATATTTTTCTCCTACAGATTATTATTGTTTTTGGAACTAAATCATTAAGTAGAAAGGAAAGTGGATTAACATTTGTCAACCAAACAGCTAGTTACTTATATTATACCCAACTTAAAAAGAGAGGATAAGCTGTGATTTTAAGGGCATACATCACACATGTATCTTGTGTGGGTTTTTTTATACAAAAAAATCAGTGATTACAAAACACTATTGCTTCTCCCTGTATACAGTGGTATAGAAGATCAACTAATCCATGTGCTAATCATGTGCACACATCAACTAATCCATGTGCTAATCCTTTGCTAAGATCAAATAATCCATGTACTAATCCTGTGTACAGATCAACTAATCCATGTGCTAATCCTGTGCACACATCAATTAATCCATGTACTAATCATGTGCATTGATTATCTAATCAGTGTGATAATCATGTGCACAGATCATCTAACCCATGTGCTAATCCTGTACACAGATCATCTAACCCATGTGCTAATCATGTGCACAGATCAACTAATCCATGTGCTAATCCTGTACACAGATCAACTAATCCATGTGCTAATCCTGTGCACAGATCAACTAATCCATGTGCTAATCCTGTGCACAGATCAACTAATCCATGTGCAAAAAAACAAAATCCAGATTATGAATGGCCTTTTAATGTTGCAAAATTATCTTGATGAATAATATCTTGTTGTCTGACTATGAGACTGGTATACATTTGTATTTACTCTTGATTTTAATACCTGGGATTACTGTTAAATGTGGTGTTATAAAAGTGGGAATATTACAATCTACTGCTAAATCCCACTGAATTTAAGAAACCCATTATATGTGGGAATGGAGTGTTAATAGACTACAAATAAATTTCTGTCAGAAAATTTCCCTTTAGAGGCAAACATTTAGTATTGTGACCATTTGTTGTAAAATGTGTAGCTCTTTCATTTAGTTGTAAAGTACTTAAAATTGACTGATGAAGTTATGGATCTAATTTATTATTAATTGAGCTCATAAGGATAATATTTTACAAGCAATTTGTCACTAAATGCAAACTGTTGGGGAATTCTGCTACAAATTAAATGTCACAAATGTGTCAGGGAATCACTGACTCCAGGTTGAACCAATGTGTTGCTTTAGTGTCTCATTCTTGTATGTGTTTTGCTAGGAAGTTATGTATCTTTATTTATAACACTTTAAATTCAGAAATGTTTTACTTAAGTTATCTGCCTTAAGACTGATAAATGATATGAGCTAATGAATATACTACCAGTATATTAACAAGTGTAAGGAATTAATGTGATACTATCTATCATGTTGTTTATTAACAATTTCCCTGAATAATGTGATGTATGTTTGACAGATGATCAATATTCTGTTTTTGCAGGGTCTATATGTAAACAAGGAATAATAATAATAATAATAATAATAATAATAATAATAATAATAATAATAATAATAATAATAATAATAATAATAATAATAATGCATATAAACTACCTGTTTATATACACAATACATACATACATATATATATATATATATATATATATATATATATATATATATATATATATACATACATACATACATATATATATATATATATATATATATATATATATATATATATATATATATATATATATATATATATATATATATATATACACATATATATACACAATACATACATACATACATACATACATACATACATACATACATACATACATACATACATACATACATACATACATACATACATACATACATACATACATACATACATACATACATACATACATACACTACTATGAAACTAACCTACAAATTACTGCCTGATATCAGGAAACAGAAAAAAGTCACAGGAAGCAAAGTCATAAGTAAAAAGTCAGAATTTTATATAGAAAAACGGCCATACATAAATATCAATAAAAAATACTAGGTTATAACTGGAATGACCAATCATTTAGAACATAAATACAAAGGTCTAAATGTTTGGCACATCAAAATGTCACTATCATTACTGATGAAAATGATGATTATTCTAACCAATACCATGCAAACAAGCTTCAATTGTCTTGTTAAAAAGAAAACTTGTCTGTTTACAGATAAAAACTACAATGCCAAATAAAATTAGCTCAACAGAAATAGTACTGGTGTAAAGATTTTTGAAGCGATTAAACTTTACAGTCAAACAAGCAAACAACAAATGAAACGGTATCATGGACACATTTTCTAGTAACTCCATGGCAGACATTCGGAATTTCTAGATGCTCTTGTTTAGACCGACTGACAATATTAGCACAAACATAACCATTATCTGATGAACTATAATTGATCAAGCAATTGTCATATTGTTGCCCAATGAACATTTTGATTTGTTTCTTTTTACTGTAAATTATAATATAAATTTAATCATGCTGGTCAATGATAAAACAAATTTCTTTAAGTTGTTATGGTCTGCAAAATTACTTTATCATAATAATGCTAATAAATTAAAAGAACAGTTCATTTTAACTTTACTTACATTAAAGAAAAACTAACATAATTAGATATTTAATAACTGTGACTTTTTCTCTAGTGACTTTCTTTCTGATGACTCTTTTCCATGACTTCTTATCATTTACTTATTTATTTCTTTGATCTCTGCTATCACTGTAATCATGTTAATATTCTTGTAATATATGACTTGTAATAATATGTGACTTGTAATATGACTTGTAATAATATGTGACTTGTAATATGACTTGTAATATGTGACTTGTAATATGACTTGTAATAATATATGACTTGTAATAATATATGACTTGTAATAATATGTGACTTGTAATATATGACTTGTAATAATATGTGACTTGTAATATAAGACTTGCAATAATATGTGACTTGTAATAATATGTGACTTGTAATATGTGACTTGTAATATGACTTGTAATAGGACATGACTTGATAATAATAAATTAGTTATTGTAGTATATTACTTGTAATAATATGACTTAATAACAATGAATTGATAATAACATTAATTATTGTTGTACATGACCTATAATAATATGACTTGTAATAAGATATGATTTGCAATAATATAAGACTTGTAATAATGACTTGATAATATATTAATTATTGTAGTATATGACTTGCAATAATATAGTACTTGTAATAATAAGATATGACTTGATAACAATATATTAATGATTAAAGTATCTGACTTCTTGTAATAATAATAAAATACCAAATAAAATGTGGACTACTTGTTTTGTTAAATTCTAGGTAAATAAACAGAGAAAGAATATCACCCCCATGGGCTTTAAAAATTCCACTTTAACTATCTCAACAAAGAAATAAAAATCATTGGATGTAGAACCCAAAATGTTAGGGTCCTATTCATCAACCTGACACAAGTAGGTCAAACATAGGTTTAATGATACAAACAGGTAAACAGGTGATATATACATTAATGTGAACAATGCACTTCCTGAAATGTTTGGATTGACTCTGTTCTGCACCCACTGATACACATGCATGCACTCACAAAACAGTAGAACAAGTAAATCTCTTGTACAACCTGTTTTTCAAAAAGGCACTCACTAAAGCTGTATATTTACAGGCAAATGCTCTATCTCTAGGTAGCACAGAGCAAGCTTCTAAATAAAATAACCCACTCCATTCAAGTAACTGTAGGACCCCTCACTAAGAGTTGAATGATACTATAAAAGTATACCATCTTGTATCTGAGGTTGTCTTATAATGGGTTTCATTACATACAGTAGTCATCATTTTTATGACAATGCTGTTCAAGCAAGTCATAAAAGTGGACCATTATTTTGCCTTATAATGGGCTACAGCATACAGTAAACCCTCACTATAACAATGTTCAAGAGAGCCATGAAAAAGTGCAGTTTTTTCTGAAGTTACCTCATATCAGGATACATACTACAGTGATCCCTCACTATAACACTGTTCAATGAAGATATAAAAGGATATTGTTATTTCACTTTATAATAGGCGTATCATCACACAGTTAAGCCTCATAATAACACTGTTGAAGGGAGTCATTATAAATGAACACCCAATATAATAATGCTCAATGGAGTACTGTTATAGTTAATGCTGCCTTATAATGGGTTGCATTATACAATCAACCCTCAATATAATGTTGTTCAAGGGAGATATGAACGTGTACTGATTTAAGTCATGTCACCCTATAATGGGATATTTTGTATAGTCAACTCTCAAAATAATGCTATTCAAAGGAGACATGAACATATACTGTTATAAATAATATTGCCTTATAATGGACTACATATTACAGCGAACCCTCAATATAATATTTTTCATTGGAAACAAAAGTGTGCTGTATTTTAAGTAATGCAACCCTAAATTGAGATACACTGTACATTGAACCTGCAATATAATGTTCAGTGGAGATATAAAAGTGTAATGTATTTTTAAATAGTTACTTTAAACTGGGATACATTGTACAGTGAACCTAGAATATGTTATTTAAGAGAGCCATAAAAGTGAATTATAATGTCATCTTATAGTGGGCTACATTGTACAGTAAACCCTCACTACAATAGTGTTAAGAGGAGTGTATTAAAAGTGTATTTTTTTTAAAGTAATGTCACCTAAAACTGGGACACATTGTAAAGTGAGTCTTCAATATAATGTTGCACAAGGGAGACAAATGTGCGCTGTTATATGTGAGGTTCATTTATAATGAAATACATTAGAGTCAAACCTTAATATAACGTTGTTCAAGGGAGACAAATGTGTACTGTTACATGTAAGATTAATTTATAATGGAATACATTATACAGTGAAACCTTAATATAATGTTGTTCAAGGATGACAAATGTGCACTGTTACATGTGAGGTTCATTTATAATGTGATATGTGATATATTTTACAGTCAAACCTTAATATAATGTTCAAGGGAGACAAACATGTACTGTTATATGTGAGGTTCATTTATAATGGATAACATTACACAGTCAAACCTTAATATAATGTTATTTAAGGGAGTCATAAAAGTGTATTGTATTATAAGTAATATCACCTGATAATGGGATACATTATATAGAGAACCCTCAGTATTATGCTTCTTGAGGGAGACATATAAGTATACTGTTAAAGTGAGGTTGATATATAATGGATTACATAATATGCATTATAACCATTACAAAAATGTAATGGGACCCATGACCATACCCACCTTATAAAAGAGACTGTGTTATAATGAGGTACTTATAGCAAGGGACCACTCTAATGTAACCAACTTTCAAACAATGAGCCCTAAGAAGAATCACCCCACATCCTCATGATAATGCTAGGCAGCAGGGGAAACAGGTTTCTTTCTGATAGAAGTTAGATTTCAATACATGGTTTCTAGAAAAAACTACAATGAAAACATTGTGTAAAAATTTAGCAACAGACTTGTCAGTACCCTTAACTTTTGAATTTTGATTCATAATGTTGCCATAACTCTTGCAATATGCAAGTTTTTTATTGCTGAATGTTGGCTATTGATAACCTAACTTAAAAAGGACCTAAGAGTTACCATATATACTCGCTTGCAAGTCACACTGCAATCAATGAAAATCTTGATCTGCCTGCAGATCCTGTGCCTGCTGATTCAGGTCTATGTTGTTTGTTCTACTGATTATTTCTATCAAAATGCACAGACTGAGATCTGCCAGCACAATGGCCAAGATGGCAGATCTTGATCTGTGCAGTTTGCAGTTGAGCTTGAATGAGTTCATACAGTATGAAACTATTCAACACAACTTCCAAAAAATCTTTACAAATGCATTTTCAAACACCAGTTTGAGAAGAAATAAGTTGAGATAGCATAGAAAGTACCCCATTTTACTGTGAAATACTATCAAAATTTTCCACGGTCCAGTTTTCTGTTATTTAGGAATTTTTTGTCACATGAAGACTGGATAAATAAGATGTCATAGATTTGGTAAACAATTTAAGATATATTCAAATAGATAATAACAGTTTGCATGTGAGCATTTCTCCCCACTATTGTAATAATGGAATGTTTTCAGATTAAAATCTCAACTTTCTTGTATTAAT
This sequence comes from Potamilus streckersoni, assembly GCA_016746295.1. NCBI lineage: Eukaryota > Metazoa > Mollusca > Bivalvia > Unionida > Unionidae > Potamilus > Potamilus streckersoni. Next base: position 507,079 of record JAEAOA010001001.1, on the reverse strand, counting down.
AAGAATGGAATCATAAATTGACAGATTTTTCAAAGGGAAAAAAGCTGAGAGTAAAATATGAAACTGATTTGTCCCAACAGTATTTAAAAAGTCTACATAAAGTTCTTGACTGTCTCTAAAAACAATAATGCAAAGAAGAATAACAAATAAGGGTTCCTTGGAGAAAGTACTCTACAGGATGAAAATAATTTCCAGGAATTCAAAAAAGACAATTTCTTCCTTTTAACTGCTGAATTTTGAAATCATGTCTGATATTCTACAGTAATAACAAGATTTTCCTATTAGCTGCTGCAGTGGACATATTGGATATCAGACTGGCACCATTTTTTCATTCAGATAAATAGACATAATTTAAGGTGTTTAGGTGAAAATGTCAGTGGTGTAGTTAATTTTTCACAACATGGTAGCCACACTGGATGCATTACTTGCCCAAGTTTTACTTAGGACCAACTAGCTATCATAAGAAGTCTATTTGGTAAAAATTACATTTTGATATAATATCTCAGCAGAGATATTTTCAGGATAGCACCATGATGGCCATCTTGAAGGTTAGTCATTTTCATTAAGGACCTAGTAAACTCAACAGTAACGCTTCTGATGAAAACCCCATGCCAAAATTACAATCCCTTTAAAAGGAGTTGTTAAAATAAGATTTTCAAGATGGCCATATATTGGCTTTCACATGAGCATCATTTTAATTCAAGATCAACAAAACATTGTTGTTATTGTTGTAGTGGGGTTTAATGCCATTTTTTCAGCACAACAAAACATTGCAAGAGGTCTTTTAACAAAAACCCAGTTATGATATACCATTTGTTCTGGAGAAGTTGTAATAACAAAATTTTCAAGCTAACCACTGTGGCAGCGTTATTAGATCCCATATCAGCACCATTTTCATTTAGAACCAACCAGATCTAATAAAAAGTCTCTTAGTGAAAATCTAATTTTGATACTTCCATCTATTCAGGAGTAGCAATAGCAAGATTTTCAAGATGGCTGCAGTAGTGGCCATATTGGATATCAGATTAGTATTTTCATTTAGGACCAGGTAAACATCAGAAGTCTTTGGGATCGTCAGTCAATTCATGAATAGTGATTTCAATAAAGATGCTGTTGTGGCAAGCAGCACCATTTTCATCAAGAACCAACTAGACAAAGGGATAAATGTCTGTATAAAGTTTCATGGAACTTTTCGAAGTAGTTTAAAAGGAATAGTGATAATAAACTTGTGCTAATGGATGAAAGGATGAAAAATGAAAAACCATCCTAAATGCCCTTTTAGTCTTATAATGACCAGTAGAACTAAAGATGTCTTTTTATTACTCTTACTAGTACATGTATTATGCAAGGCACTGCTTGCAATTTAATAGAAAAATTTTATGTCATTTTCTGACAGAATAACTTATCAGAAGTTTAAATGCTGAGGGTACTGAATGACCCAAAGAAAACATTCAACCACAAACTAGCTTTTACCATCATTTCAGTATATCTTTTGCGTATTGATTCTCTCATGAAGCTTCAGTACAGTGAACAAATTCTCATCTTGTATAATAAGAAAATCAAACAAATTCTTATCCTATACACCACAATATAGAAATCAGACAAATTGAACTCAACCCATCATCATTTTTCAACTAATTAGATCACTAATGGACTGCTCCAGTGGTGTAATGGTTAGAGCATCTACCTTGGATTCAAGAGGTCACCGTTTCTAATCCTGGCAGAGTCAAACCAGAGACTTATAAAAATGGTACTAACAGCTGGCTCACTAGGTCCTTAGCATTAGGATGTTAGTGTTAGGACTGGTTGAACTGGTGTCAAGATAATGTGACTGGGTGGAACATGATGTCCCAGTGCTAGACATTACTATAAACTGCCACACTGCAGGTATCATATGACTGAAAAACTGCTAAACCTACATTAAAAATCTAAATCACCCCCACCCATATACATACATACTTACATACATACACACACACAAACACACACACATATATATATATATATATATATATATATATATAGATGCAATAAACTGATGACATACGAAACTAGGAACTAACTAGCCTAAGCGCTTTCGACTCTTAATGAGTCTTTTTCAAAGGCAAATACAAAACATATATACAATAAACAAATAAACACAAACACTTTGTGTTTGGAAACCTCTACATGGCTGTCTTCACATGTGCTAAAACTATAAATACAACCAGCTTGTATAGACTAGATGTGGAAACTGAAAACGTTGTATAATTCCCTAAAAGTCTACAAGCCAAAGCGACATCTATTTTTACTTTTTGTACATATGTAACGCAGATTATATCCCGGATATTTGATTCTATACCGGTTATTCTTATAGTAAAAATTGAAGGATAATAAGAAGATTTAGAAAATGTTTAAATTTACTAGTGCATAGTTTTCATATTCTAGTCTTCTTGGTTTAGAACGCTTGGTTTCAATGTTCTAAGGTGGTATCCAGTATGATTCCTTTTCCTTCCTGGTTTCCGAACTCCAGCTGTGGTTGTTAGCAATAGCTATAAGTATTATATCACTGAAAGTGTGGCCAGGGGAGGAGAAGTGTTCTGCAACTGGGCTTCTGTACAGCTTTTTTGTCATCCAATCAGATCTATGAAGGTTTATCCTTTTGTGTAGCTTTTCAGTTTCTCCGACACTGAAGGCCACAGATCTTACATGTGATGAAGTAAATCACATTCTCTGTTTTGCATGTTTTGTTTGGACCATGTATGTTTAGTTTTTCTTTAGTCACTGTGCTAGTGAATGTCTTGGCCTCTATCATATGTTGACAGGTTTTGCATCTTTTATGCCACAGGGTCCAGATTGACTAGGTTGGTTTTGACTAGGATTGGCATTAGCTTTGCCCTGACTAGGATGTCCTTTAGGTTTTTTGGTCTCCATTAAGCTACTACAGGTTTGTTGAAGTATTAGGTTTAGTATGTCTGAGATTGCAGGTTGGCCAGTGGTTTGCATGATTTTACCTACTTTGGGATTGTCTGGGTGATAGGTCAGAATAAATGGTATCCTATCAACCTTTTCTTTCTGTCCATATCTGAGTAGGTTTGTTTGTTTGGCCCTTTGGATTGCCTCTGCAAGTCTATACAAGCTGGTTGTATTTATAGTTTTAGCACATGTGAAGACAGCCATGTAGAGGTTTACAAACACAGTTTTTGTGTTTATTTGTTTATCGTATATATGTTTTGTATTTGCCTTTGAAAAAGACTCATTAAGAGTCCAAAGCGCTTAGGCTAGTTAGTTACTAGTTACTAGTTACTGTTGGTTGCATCTATTTTAATTAATCCCTGACACTGTGATCCCTTGGTGGATCCAGTACCTTGAAAGGGTTGTTATTGCCATATGATTTGCATTCTATATATATATATATATATATATATATATATATATATATATATATATATATATATATATATATATATATATATATATATATATATATATATATATATATATATATATACACACACACACACACACACACAGAAATCTAATAAAATCAAACCCACAGCCATCATCTTTTCCAACTTAGATCACTAATATCCTGTATAAATGAATGTCTTCAAATCAATCTGAATAAGTGTTCAATAGATTTTATGGGAAATATATTCAGTTGTATCTTCAATTAGGAAAATATTATAATTTTAATAATAAAAGTAATTTTTTATAAAATTTATTATTCAACTTGTATTATCTATCACACTTCACTTTAAGTTCTTAGTTATCCTGCATAGGTAAAGAAGTGTCTATATATTTACATCTATACATTTACATTCAGTATCATAAACAGATGCAACAGGAAACTATACAAATGTAAAATATGCTTTTAACCCAATTGGGTTGTGTTTCAATATCTTTGCTTATTATATATTGTTTTTGTTTTGGTTTTTTTTATGTTAGTTCCCAGCTGTACTGATTACACTGTGTTTATAATAGTCTGTTAACCCAATTACCTAGCTAAGACAAGAGGTCATATGAAGGTCAGACAAGTTTGTAATAACTGTCAGGGTCTATTGGCTTGCACAAAAATCCCTCCAACTGAATAATTAATTACAAAGTTAAAGACTACACTGTGAAGTGGACCTCACAGAACAAGACATATGATCATGCTGGTGTATAATGTGCTTTTGAACAGAAAACTCTAGGTAACTAGGATTCAACTGTTTATAAAGTAATTCCAAATGTTGCAATAAAAATCCCAATTTCATTTCCTTGTTTCAAGCTAATTTTGCTGGGTAAATCCCTGTAATTTATATAAGATTATTTTGGGATTAATGGCAAAATGTGCACACCAGCAGTTAGGAATTCTGTGCTAAAACCCCAGCCTTTCCATGCCAAAACAATACTAATTGTTCTTATTAATGGCCCCTGAGGGTGGAATGACAATGCCAAAAGATTTGGCTAAATGGCAGGACAGTGATGGGCACAAATGTGATAATATTACTGTCACCTCAGTGTGGTTGCATCAGATATATTGAGACATACTTATCCACATAATTCAGGCATACTCATTGTAACATCTTGTGTGTGTGTGTGTGTGTGTGTGTGTGTGTGTGCATGTGTGTTTGTGTGCATGCATGCAATGCAATTTGGATTTTTAACATAGCCTTAAAAAAAATTTCAGTCATGTCACTATGATGTCTGCAGTGTGGCAGTTTATAGTGATGTTAAGCACTGGGATAACATGCCACAGACATGTAGCATGATGTCCCATCCAGTCATATTATCCTGACACCAGGATGATCAGTCCTAACAATAACATCTCAATGATGAGCACCTAGTGAGGTAGCTGTTAGTACCATTTTTGTAAGTCTTTGGTATGACTTGGCTGGGGTTCTAACCTGTGACTGTTTGCATCCTTTGATGCAGATGCTCTAAGGACTAGGCCACAGATGCAGTCTAAAATGTTTGCTTATAAAGCAAAGAAAATATACCCTCCTCCCATTCCTGTGACCTCTGAAGCAGTGAAATCTAAGAATATTTCCTGCACATCTGCAAATGTCCAGCAGTACAGTACCTCTTTTTGCACAATTTTTCAACTAAGTTTCCAAAGAATAAGCCAGCTGAAAAAGTAGTACCTTTTTGTGCATATCTACACCAAGACATATCCATCCTAAAAAATTTAAATCAAATCTTCAAAGTAGCCTGTAAGGAGAACCAATCATGAATTAAATTCCCATACAAATAAAAAAAGTTTAAATTTTTGAAGAAATCTGTCTAAATGAGGCCAGTGAAAAGTAAATTTTATTTTCTTCTGTCTGCAACAACCACAAAACTTGCCAACACAAGTTAATAAAATCCTCTAAGTACATGTAGTGTGGAAAGAGAATAGATGACAAGAGCTGCCATAAACAGACATATGGTCTAAAATGTGGACAATATTTCTTTTTGCTGAAGTGTGGGAACAAGAAAAAGATGTCACAACAGGTATTATTTTCTTTACAAATGTGAAGAATTTTATTTTTCTCTTAAAGATGGCACTCAAAACAATTATAAATAAAAAAAATTTGAACATTCTTACATTTTAGCAAATAAAAACAATCATGAATTAAATTCCCATGCAAATAAAAAATATTTAAATTTTTGAAAAAATTTTTCTAAATGAGGCCAGTGAAAAGTAAATTTTATTTTCTTCTGTCTGCAACAACCACAAAACTTGCCAACACAGCTTTAATAAAATCCTCTAAGTACTGTACATGTAGTGAGGAAAGAAAATAGATGACAAGAGCTGCCACAAACAGACATATGGACTAAAATGTGGACAATATTTCTCTTTGCTGAAGTGTGGGAACAATAACAAACAGATGGTCACATCAGGTATTATTTTCTTTACAAATGAGAAGAATTTGATTTTTCTCTTAAAGATGGCACTCAAAACAATTATAAATAAAAAAAATTTGAACATTCTTACATTTTAGCAAATAAAAACAATCATGAATTAAATTCCAATGCAACTAAAAAAATATTTAAATTTTTGAAGAAATTGTTCTAAATGAGGCCAGTGAAAAGAAAATTTTATTTTCTTCTGTCTGCAACAACCATAAAACTTGCCAACACAACTTTAATAAAATCCTCTAAGTACATGTAGTGTGGAAAGAGAAGAGATGACAAGAGCTGCCACAAACAGACATATGGACTAAAATTGGACAATATTTCTCTTTGCTGAAGTGTGGGAACAATAACAAACAGATGGTCACATCAGGTATTATTTTCTTTACAAATGTGAAGAAAGAATTTTTTTTCTCTTAAAGTTGGCACTCAAACCAATTATAAATAAAAACAATTTGAACATTCTTACATTTTCGAAAATAAAAACAATTATAATCTATGTTTTAGGATAGCTTTACTATACATGATGAAAGTAATGTATGCCTGTATGCTAACATTGCATAATGATGTCCACATGCTACCTACACAGATGAAAAGCTACAAGATGAAAAGGATGACTGTATGCTACATACAGAAAGAAAAGTGAAGCATGACTGCATGCTATACTACAGAATGACTGCATGCTATACTACAGAATGACTGCATGCTATACTACAGAATGACTGCATGCTATACTACAGAATGACTGCATGCTATACTACAGAATGACTGCATGCTATACTACAGAATGACTGCATGCTATACTACAGAATGACTGCATGCTATACTACAGAATGACTGCATGCTATACTACAGAATGACTGCATGCTATACTACAGAATGAAAAGTGATATATGTCCACATGCTATGCTAAATTATGAAAAGAGATGTATATCTGCATGCTACATGAAGGTTAACACAGATGAAAAGAAGTGATATTTTCAGACCATATGTAACACATATTACTGCCAAAAATCAATGCTGTTCAACAAAGACAAAACATATTTTTCTTTCAGGCACTGGTTGTGATGTGATGTGATTTTGTAGCTTTAGCAACTTTTCAGTCATATGCTATACTGTCTGCAATGTAGCAGTTTATAGTGATGTCTAGAACTGGAGCATCATGCCGAAGATATGTAGCATGATGTCACACCCAGTCATTATCCTGACACCAGGCTGACCATTCATAACACTGACCTCTTAATGCTGAGCATCAAGTGAGGCAGCTGTTAGTGCCATTTTTGTAAGTCTTTGGTATGATTTGACCAGGGATCAAACCTTGTACTCATTAAGTCCAACTGCATACTGCACAGACCCAACTCTGCCATCACACATTGTCAGATGATTTAGGTCTATGCAGTTAGAACAATAAATAGAGACCCTGATAAGACAGAACAATATTGTCCAGCAGATCAGGGTCAACACTGTTTGGGCTTATAAGCAAGTATATATGGTAACATATGATGCTAATATCTATTCCCGTTAAAGGTTTTCAAAAATGTGACTGTCTATCTGGTAGATGTTATTTTCATTCCATAGTTTAAAACATTTTCACACAGGCAGTCACTAAATTCAGTAACATTTTATTTTCACAAAACTTCTGGGATTTCAATACTAGCTTCCTTAATTTTGTAAAGATTATAATACATCAAAAAAATATAAAATGAATTTGAAAAGGGAAAAAAAAATCATACAAAAAGATACATGTATTTTACCTATTGTCCAGTGGGATGGTTTTCTTTTGAAAGCTACAAAAACTGCCTTGGTTTTAGCTAAGCAACTTATGAAACCCATAAATGACTGCACTTTAGGTCACTTTGTTATGCCATACATACTTGCTTATTAGTCCAACTGCAAACTGCACACACAGAGATCTGCTCTCATATAATGCACTGACAGATCATGGTCTGTGAAGTTTGTCAGGCTAACAAAAATATACATGTTAAGATAAACTACCTACCAATATTAATTTAAAAAAGAGTACAATAGGAAACACATATTATTTTTTACTTTAGCAGTAATCAGTAGAACAAGCAAGACAAACCTTCGGGTACATGAGGCTACAGCATATTAGTTACTTCTCCTTTGCAGTTATGTGTGTGTATGTGATTTGGAATTTTAACACAGCTTTAACAATTTTTCAGTCATATTGAAATGATGTCTGCAGTACTCAGATTACAGTGATGTCAATCACTGGGGAATCTTGCTGCAGACCTGTAGCAGTTCCACCCAGTTACATTATCCTGACACCAGGCCGACCAGTCCTAACAATAACCTCTTAATGCTGAATGCCAAGTAAGGCAGCTGTTAGTACTATTTTTATAAAACTTTTGTATGACTTGGCTAGGTATTGAACCCACAACCTCCAGTATCCGAGGCGGATGCTTTACCCAACCTGACTTATGAGTACATGTAGTATATACCTTGACATTAAAAAAACAAGCATCTACAGTCTGAACAAACTCTATACTGGCACATAGTGTGGCATTTTCATGACTGAAAAACATAATGGATATTCTGCAGGAAGAAACACAATGGCATTAATATGACCGCTACAGATGCTGAAAAACAAGTGGACAATAACACTCCCACTATAGATAGAGAGGATTTGACTTTTTCTTCTAATATAAATCCCCCATAGTACTTAATAATACATAATACATAATAATTATTCCATTATAAACCCCCACATAATAGTTAATGTGAACACATCTACACTCAGGTCTTGAAGAATGTTTTAACAGAAATGAGTGCATTTCTGTGTATAAAAGAAAAAGTCTAAACCAATGAATCTGCCTTTTTTGATAATTTTTTGAAATTACATGATTAATATTTATAGGTTACTGCATTTGTATGGGAAAATAATGAGTTGGATAGATGGTAATGCTGCACAACCTTGGGAGTGCAGTACATCCATCCAACAAAATGAGTTCATATTTTCCCATACAAAAGCAGTAAACTTTTCATTATATGCTCATTTTCTTAAGCTTCCCAATGCTTAAATATATAAACAAAAATACACTACAATAAACAAAGTAACCGAATGTATGCCGTATTCCAAACTAAATAAACAAGCATAGCTATATCATTACACAACAATATTATTGCACATGTAATTCCGCCCAGACAAATTTGAAGTTGGTGGCACGCTAGACATAAGGTTTGATAAAAAAAAAACGTTTGGTCTACTTAAAATTTAAATCTGGAGTAATACTGTTAATGAATTGCAACAACTTTTCCACTTGATTTGGAATGAATACATTTTGGTATTTTTGTTGATTCTACACAATTTTATGATTATGGTCTGGATTTATCTACATGAAGTAACTTAAATCAGACTCCAGCAGCATCTACCAATTTAATCAATTTGAAGTGTGTTGACATCAGCATGTGTGTTTCTGTTCTGTCATTGAATGATTCAGATCACAATATGGGAACACTATGAAGCCTTTCAGTTGCAATTATCAAAAAGATGCTATGGAATTTAATGTTCATTTTATTTTGAGTGCAGTAAGGAAGATGTAACTGCACTTGGAATATACTCAAAATTACAGTACAATTTTGAAATGTGCAATCAAGTTGAACCTTGAAAACCCATGACATGGCTCATGTAATTCGGATTTGCAGAACTATGAAAGTATATTTTTTGAGGAAATTCAGGATGTAAAATTTTAAGTATTTTTTGCCATTTTTATTACCAGCTAAAGAAGACAGTTTATGTCTTTTTACTTGAGTGTTATTATGAGGACCCTGTATAGCATCTATGGCTAGCCTAAATCTGAAACAATGTATCAAGAAAGTTAACTGGTATGTGCCAAAGCAGTTTGTATGTGTCAGTCTATGTAATGTTTGCCACCATTAATACTGGACTATCATGTGCTGAAAAATGGCATTAAGCCCCAGAACAATAACAACAACATTTGCTGGTATGTGGCAGTCCATGAAATATCTGCTTTAATTCATTCATAAAAAAATTGTTTATGTTAGAAAATAGTTCCTTTTTTCTCATGCATATAGTATGAATCTGGCGCGAGGAGTGCAATATCGGGGAATACTGAACGATTCCAACAATGTAAAGTTAACAGAAAAAAAAAATGAACATGTCATATTTAAAGACAGTATTGCATTTCTCTTGCTTTCCTTTTATGTCATCTGGTGTTTCTTTTATCAATCACTTTTATGATGCTGTAAAATTGGGTTCAGACATTTCAATATGAATCAATACACACTGTGTCAAATTTCACTGTTGATAAACACGTCAAAAACAAAATGCATATGATCTTCAATAATTTAAAAAAATAATAGAATAATGCATACCATCCATACAAAAATATATATTCTACATGCTGATGTACAATATTGTACAAAGGAATATATATTTCACATGCTGATGTACAATATTGTACAAAGGAATATATATATTCCACATGCTGATGTACATATTGTGCAAAGGAATATATATTGCACATGCTGATGTACAATATTGTACAAAGGAATATATATTCCACATGCTGATGTACAATATTGTACAAAGGAATATATATATTCCACATGCTGATGTACAATATTGTACAAAGGAATATATATTCCACATGCTGATGTACAATATTGTACAAAGGAATATATATATTCCACATGCTGATGTACAATATTGTACAAAGGAATATATATTCCACATGCTGATGTACAATATTGTACAAAGGAATATGTTTCAAATGCTGAAACATACTAACCAAATGAGAAAAGTCAAGACCTACTCTTCCCCACAAACTGAGCAAATAGTTACAGTGAAGTGAAACATTTACAAACAAGGGCATAATATTTACAATGGCTGACAGCTGTCAAATTTACACTGCTCAGTTATTGTAAAGTTAACAGGTTGTTGTGAATAGGCGAATCAAAGCAAATAAATGCACAACTGAGAATTTTATAACACAACAGAATTCATTGATGTATGATCCAGCAATTCAAAGCCTAAATGTATCAAAGTAATCTGTATGTGCTTGTATCTCAAATTTGGGTTATGAAGAGGCATATGTATTTTGGCATCAGTAATTATCAACACATTCAAAGCTTTTGATTCACTATGTCAAAGATCACATGAAAGACTGACCTTTTTAAAATTATAAGCCCACAATACTTACAGGAGGAAAAAATCTTACATATTGGCAGCTTTTCGAATTTCAGCAATACTGGAAAAATATAAACCAGCTGGGACCAAGATTAAACTAGTCTTGGTCCGAAATATCATAAAATATGAAAAATAATTTTAATAGATGAAAACAGAAACAAGTGTAATGTCATACTAGAGATTATTCTTGACTGATTCCACACCAGGATGTGCCCTGATTGCACACTGTAAGAGGCTACTCATAGAGGCAACCATTTTGTCCTGGGATGCAGTCTATCTTGATGTTCCAGCTGAGAAAGGGCTTGGACTTTTCAACAGAATGGGGTTTATGTAAAAGATTTTACTTTGTATTTTAAAGACTTTGCCCCTTTTTTTCCTTTATCTTCTTTATATTGCATTTGTATACCTTTAAGTGGATTGTGCAGATGTGACATTGAACCCCATACATACCTATCAACTTCAGTTACTTCACTCTACAGTCATAAATTCACATTCAATTACAAACATCTTAATGCAAATATGATACCCTATTTAGTTCTTGTTATCATTGTTTATATGGAATGAACAATTAAATCACAATATTTTATTACACTGGAGGAACACACAAAGATCAGATAAATAAAATTTACTCACTTCTGGTGAATGACACCATAGTCACTGATGACAATGACAATGCAAATGTTTTCAATATTTTTGCCAACATTACCATAAAGTTAAAAGAACCAGTGATTGAAAACAACTTTAATGAACTGAAAAAGTTCTGCAGCAGCAAAATCTCTAAGAAAGTATGTCTCTCTATCCCACCAGTATCAAAAAACTTTGTTAAGAAATGTCTCAGTGAATTTGATACTAAGAAAACTATAGAACTTGATCAGATTGGTCCATGACTCATTAAATCTTCTGCCTCTGCTATTGTAGATAGCATAACATTCGTAATCAATTTAAGTATTGTAACCTCATTTGTCTCCAAAATATGGAAAACTGAAAAAGTAACTCTTATTCACAAATCTGGTCCTAAGGATGATGCTGATAACTACTGGCCAATTTCAGTACTACCAAAGTTGTCAAAATTGATTGAAAAGCACATCCATGACTCATTCATATCATATTTAACCAAACACTTGCTGTTTCACCCTAATCAATCAGGCTTTAGACAGAAACATTCATACAAGACTGCCTTGATCTCCCTAACTGATAAATGACTTCAAGCCCATGACCAAGGTAGAATAATTAGATCTGTATTTGTAAATTTCAGGAAAGCTTTTGATATGGTGGATCATGAAATCCTTTTGAAGAAACTGAAAAATCTACCAATATGATGAAAGCACAGATGGATGGTTTACTTCATACTTAAGTGAGAGAAAACAACATGTTTATATAAATAATGTTCTGTCCAAACCTGGAACAATTAGATGTGGAGTACCACAAGGCTCAATTCTGAGTCCAATAATGTTTATTTTATTTATTAATGGCCATTAATGTCCAATAATGTTTATTTTATTTATTTAATGTTTATTTTATTTATTAATGGCCATTAATGTCCATTAATGTTTATTTTATTTATTAATGGCCTACCATTTGTTCTAAGGGAATCAATATCATCTTCAGATCTCTATGCAGATTACACAACATTGTCAGACATCCAAAACACAAAGCATGAACTCAAAATTTCTCTACAGAATGCACTAAACAAACTGGATTACTGGTGCACATTCAATGACATGGTGATTATTACTGGTAAAACTAAAATATTACTTATCTCAACATGAAAAAAAGAACAAAACTTGATAGTGATGAACTATGACCCAGAAGGAATAAAAGGTTGCAAATGGTCTGTCATGATAGTCTATTTGGTGTTTTGGTAGATAATAACCTATCATGGACTGAACATATCAAACATATCAGTAAAAAAGTCAATTCAAGTTTATGGCTTCTCAGTGGGATAAGACACTTTCTCCAGGGAAAGGCATAGAAAACTATTTTATAACAGTTACATACAACCCTATTTAGACTACTGTAATACAGTATGAGGTAATTCAAATGATAAAAACTTGGCAAAGCTGGCACATCTCCAAAAAAAATCTTTTGAGTTATTATCAATCCAGAAAGAAAGCAAAGAAAATTTAGCTGGTAAGTTTAAAATATTACTTATTAAAGACCAAATCTGTTTGAGAAAAGCCAAATTAATGTACAGGATATCCAATAATAGTGCTCCTGAATAATTACAATCACTATTCAAGTATAGGCTACCCAGGAACGATCCCCACATGTGATCAATGTCTATCAAACATTACAAAATTCTTAAACCAAATAAGGAATTATTTTAAAAAAAGTTCCAATACTCTGGAACTTTGCTCTGGAACAGCATTCCAGTTGAGAATAGAAATGCCCAATCTATTCCCTTTTTCCAAACCCAGTATATCCAGTGACTTCAGAAATGCAGCAAAAATAAGTAAATTCCTTAGAATGAGGGCCTCAAGGTAGATTAGTTCTTAGCTAATTGAGTTACCCTCTTTAAATAAAGTAATAATAATAATAATAATAATAATAATAATAATAATAATAATAATAATAATAATAATAATAATAATAATAATAAAATGAGCAACACTTCCTCTACATCTTTGTGGAAAAAAATGATAAAAACCAAAGACCTATGAGAGACAAAGTCTTTTATCATGACCCAAGACTGGAAATTATTTACTCCACACCAGAACAATACAATTATTAACTGTCAGCATAATTAGACATTTAGGGAAGAGGTGACATGCCCCTATGCCAGAATCAACAAGTTGTTCTCTTCCCTTGATTTTGGACATTATCAGAGAAAAAGTAAGATGAAGAACAACTTGTTGGTGTACTCGATTATCTATAGCATCAAAATAAAACATCATTACTTGCAAAAAAAAAATAAATGAATAAATTAACATCTCATTGAAAAACTTATGCACTGAAAAGACAGTTATTTAAAAGCTTTACTTGCAGATATGTTCTTAACACAAATATATGGTGTATTAAAGAAATAAAAAAAAGAGAAACAAAAACCAAGGCTGTTTTTATTAATCAGAAATTGATTCAGATCATGGGTTAATATCCAGTAAAAGTTCTAGAAGACTGGTGGAGGGGGTAATTTGCTTCTGCATCAACAAATAGTTTCTGAAACTTTTTTGTCAATGATGTGCAAGAGTACATGTATCTCAAAGGTGAAAGAAGGGCATAGCATAAAGGTCATTTGACCATGAAAGTCATTTGATACATCAATAAATGGAGATGCAATACACAATAATAGCTCATATTACTTAAAAGTCCAGCAAAAGGAAACAGTTTTATGCCCTATCTTTTCATTAAAACACATTTTCATTTTTGGTGCTGAAATTGCTGATCCTATACAAATGTCTGACATAAGTTAGAAAAGACTTCCTAAATAGGTCTACTTCCAGTTTGATATGGCTAATCCCCCTACCTATTTAATACGTATATCCTCCACCCCCACCCCCTTTAATAAAATGGACATAAATCCAAATCCATTATATATTGAATGTGTACATGTGCTGTGACCTAAGAGTCTATTAAAAGAAATACCCATAAATGTCAAAATTCCAATATTTCTACATATGTATTTGACCTTTGTCCCCTTACTGGACACCAGGATTAAGGTTTGAAGAGTATACCCCAAACAAGGATGCATATCATATGCATCCAATGTAGTAGCTGGTGCTGAATTTATGGAGGTCATCTAGGAGTGGACAGAGTTATGGACAGTTGAGTTAAAAAATGGAGGGTATCACAAAACCTGGGCAGTTAAAATGCAAATGAGACTGAAAAAGAAGACTTATATAATGTTCAAACTGGAGGGAAAATTAGGGTGGCATCTTACACAAGGGATAAAAAATGGAAAGATTTCTTTGAGGATGATACAGTCCTTTGAAATTCAGATCTCTGTAGGAATCCACCAGGGTTGATGAGATATATGAAACAGAGATCTATCTGAATCCACCAGAGAGATTATGAGATTTATGGATACAGATCAATATTGGAATCCACCAGAAAGGTAAGATGTATGATACAGATCTCTATTGGAATCCACTGGAGAGATGCTTAGATGAAAGATTCAGATCTCTATCATAATTCATCAGAGAGATGATGAGATGTAATGTGCAGATCTCAATTCCACCAGAAAGATGATGAGATGTATGATACATATCTCTATCATAATCCCCCAGAGAGATGATAGGATGTATAGATATGTGTATGAGCAATGTACTAAATGTGATGAGTTGGAACTATTTCATTATTTAAAGGCTATGTCAGATCAGCTATCAATTACAGCTGTCCTGATTTAACCATCTTCTATCATTATTGGACACAGCAAGCTTCTATCATCATTGGACACAGAAAGACTATCACTGGACACAGCAAGCTCCTATCATCATTGGACACAGAAAGACTATCACTGGACACAGCAAGCTCCTATCATCATTGGACACAGAAAGACTATCACTGGACACAGCAAGCTTATATCATCATTGGATACAGAAAACCTCTATCATCACTGGACACAGCAAGCTGAAAATGCTACCATATCTAACAGATGATGTTACTTTGAGGATCACTGATCTACAAAAGTGTACTTAAATGTCAATACAATATAAAAATATTTTTTTAAATGCTTGTAACCTTCATGCATTTTACAATTAAAAACTATCATTTTGCATATTTATTATTTGTTGGGCTTTGATAAAATTCCAAACTATGTTTTAAGCAAAATTAATATCTAAGGCACCCCCCCAATTATCAACATCATACATGCATATATCTATATTCACAGAGAATCACTATCAGTATCATAATGTACTACTATGTTTTGGTGTATCAGACTTTGATTCAACTCTGAACAGTATCCTGCAATAAGACTTATTCAGTAAGACACCAAATAAAAAGTCCAATACTTACAAATTATACCTATACCATTATAACTTGTTATTACTTGCTCATGGCTTCATGTCTTAAAGAATTATGTCCCATCTTCTAACCACAATGAAGAATATCTCAACAACTCCTCTGAGTGATAACTATACTGTAATTATCACTCTAACAAGGGGACAATCACAGTACTGAAACTGTATACCAGTCTCTTAATTGCTATTTTAAGGTTGGGCAGAAGATAAATGTCTGCTGCAATCCAGTTTTGTCTGGTTCCCTTGTCACCATGGGCATTCAGCATGGAAGCCATGTCAAATTGAATCAAATGCCTTGCAAAATCAAATTAAGAAAAGAATTTCACCTAACTTGAAATCACATAAAATGCCTGTACAATGTGGTGCTTTCTATTTCAATTAGCAACAGTCATATACACTGTTTTCAACATGTGCTTATTGTTAGTGAAAATTAGTTTGATACAATAACTTCAAAAGTTGTGAGATTTAGGTTTAGAAATAAAATTTAGCAACATACTATATGAATATGGCTGATTTAAAAAGGAATGACAGCAGAAAAGCAGAATGAAAATGAGGTAAACTGATTAACCATTATACTGGTCACATACTTAGAATAAAATTAGTGCCATAGGAACTGAATTCAGGTCTTGACTTTGTTTTTCAACTACACGAATTTTTGTCATCAAAATAACAGATCTGCATCCACTTATTAGTAAGATGGAAATTTTCACTTACCATATGTATTCACATAAAAGTTGGGTCCAACTGTAAACAACCAGACCCTGACATGCCAGGGAATTATGCATGGTAAGATCAAAGTTTATATTATTTTATTTCACTGATTAGTCCTAAACAACTGCATAGACCCCTAGCTGCAGGCACATTATAGGAGGGCAGATCTGGGTCTATTCTGTTTGCAGTTATATCCAACTTATAAGCAAGCACACACAGTACTTATTAGTCATGTTTTACACCAGCTAACACTGTACCTATTAGTCATGTTTTACACCAGCTATGGAGCCATTAGCTGTAGCTTACCATATGTACTTGCTTATTAGTCAGCAAACAATAAAGCTAGTGATCTGCCATTGCATAATGCATATGATCAGGTTATGTGTTGTTTGTTCTATTGATTACTCAAAAAAAACTGCACTACAGTATGCTTGCTTGTAAGTTGAGTCCAGCTGCAAACTGCACAGACTCAGACCTGCCATCACATACTGCTTCAGCAGATTTGGGTCTCTGCAATTTGTCAGGAGTACTCAGAAGAACAAACAACACAGACACTGATCTGTGAGCACATTATGTAATGGCAAATCAGAGTCTATGCTTTTTACAGTTGGACTTGACTTATAAGCATGTATATAGAGTAGCCAAAAAAAAAGAGTAAGAAAACTTGATTCATATTATGGTCACAATGACAGTTAATCTCTCCTCAAATCTGCTCTAGGAAAAATCTCTTAATCTACTTAAAACCAAGGCTTCCTGACACAAGTCTTAAGATAAGTATGGATGGGATTTGATGCCAATCCAGCAATCCAAGAGAAAATCACTTCTTGTGATCTCCAATCTGAACCTGTGTATACATTTTCTGTATTTGAAGTAACTTGAACTGCTGGTGCAGTATGTGATAGCAGAGCTTGTTCTGTGCAGTTTGCAGCTGTACCCATCTTATAAGCAAGTATATACTGTAGTCTAGAGGGCTTCTTGTGTTTAGCAGTGTATGCAGTTATTTGACCACATGGTAATTTGGTGACACAAATTACTAACTACATGCATTTACTTGATCCAAGGTCAGTTTGGTCAAACCAATTATCACTATTATTTAATACAAAAAAGAATATATGTGGCCTGCAATTAAAATATTAACTTGAAAAATCAATTACCTACATTATCATTTTAATGATCCTGACAATAAAATAGACATTTGAATACATAAATTTTTTGAGATTTAATAAATGCTCCTGTTCCTGTAAACCTTTGAGGAATATTTGATAAAAAGTCAATCAAGCAGATGGTCTGATATTCAATTGGATAACATCTGCCTATTAACTTAATATAAGGCAATTGGTTAAGAAATCTTAGTACATGTAGTATGCATTCTGTACAAGTTTTTTTTCCAATGTTGTTGATCACATACATTATGAAAATAATAGCTTCTAGATTTTTCTAAAGTGTTTAGATCTTTATCCATAACTTATGGCACATCAACAGTATTTGTCCATCCATAACTTATGGCACATCAACAGTATTTGTCCATCCATAACTTATGGCACATCAACAGTATTTGTCCATCCATAACTTATGGCACATCAACAGTATTTGTCCATCCATAACTTATGGCACATCAACAGTATTTGTCCATCCATAACTTATGGCACATCAACAGTATTTGTCCATCCATAACTTATGGCACATCAACAGTATTTGTCCATCCATAACTTATGGCACATCAACAGTATTTGTCCATCCATAACTTATGGCACATCAACAGTATTTGTCCATCCATAACTTATGGCACATCAACAGTATTTGTCCATCCATAACTTATGGCACATCAACAGTATTTGTCCATCCATAACTTATGGCATATCAACAGTATTTGTCCAATAATTAATAGCTACTAAGCCAGTATGTTATCTGTCAAAGTTGGTCCAATTATGCTAAGTAGTTTTGTTACAAAAAGGTGGATAAAAGTTTTCTGTTTTGAGTAACAGCAGCCATATTTACATCACTGTTATAGATTTAAAAGTCCTTCATATCTAGATGCTTTCTGTCAAAAATTTGGTAACATTCTGTGAAGTGGTTTTGAGAGGAACTCATTGAAAAGATGTTCTATTTTAGATAACAGTGACCATATTCTATGGTGAATTTACATTATTCAAAAAAATTTATAAAGTTTCTAATGCCTGACTATTTTTTTATCTAATTTAGTGAAATTATTGTGAGCTTGTTTCTGGAAATTTATTTATATTATTTTAATTTTATTTACAGTAATGGTGGCAGATAAGCAACATTTGTACAAATCAGAAATGCTGCAGGCCTATGTCCAGGCAAGCTGTACAAATCAGAACGGCTGTAGGCCTGTATTCAGGCAAGTTGTAGAAATTGCAAAGGCTGTAGGCCTGTGTCCATGATAGCTGTAGAAATTGGAAAGGCTGTAGGCCTGTGTCCAGGATAGCTGTAGAAATTGGAAAGGCTGTTGGCCTGTATTCAGGCAAGTTGTAGAAATTGCAAAGGCTGTAGGCCTGTGTCCAGGATAGCTGTAGAAATTGGAAAGGCTATTGGCCTGTGTCCAGGCAAGATGTAGAAATAGTTAAGGTTGTAGGCCTGTGTCCATGTTAGCTGTAGAAATTGGAAGGCTGTAGGCCTGTGTCCAGACAAGCTGTAAAAACTGAAAACCAGATCTTGCTGGGCTGGCTAACATTTACCTTGCATTTTTCCATATTAATTCTACTGCAAATGGCACTGGGTTTGTTAATGCCTTTGTATGGTCTTACAGATGTTCATTATATCATGCTGTGGAGGAATTAAATCCAAAATGACTTCTAGACTGACAACTAGACTGCAAATTAGGACTCAGTATTCCTGGCTATTAATTCCTATATTAAGGTTGAGCTTCAGATAATTAAATCTTGATGCAACTCAGCACTGACTGCATTCCGTGTCAAAAGGAGCATTCCAAATTACAGCACAATCATACAAAATTACAAGCATTCAGTCTGATTAAAATCAGATCTCCACTATTAGAGTGAAGATCTGACAGTGACTGCATAAGGGTCATATTCTGACCTCTGAATTAGCCAATGGAAATGCAACTTTCAGAAAACTGAAAGTGAATCAAATAATTTAACTTTAATTTATGCTCTTCAGCCATACTGCTCAGTCTCCCAAATGTCAAAATATAAGACTTCATCTGATTGGCTGATAAAATTAGCAATTATGGTACTAACAAAGGTCACAAGAACATGGCCCATAAGTGGTCACTTGTCAGATCTTCCCATAGGACAGTGGAGATCTGATTTTAAGCAGACGGTACTGCCTTGTTATGCAACTAGGCAATGTTTGGGTTCCTTGTCACAGCAGTCCTTCAAAATGACCACAAAATCATACAAAACTGCAATGTCCTTTTAAGCAACTCACCACTTTTGGGGTTTTCCATGTCACAAAGAGCATTCAAAATGACAGTAACCTTATACAAAATTTATATACCTTGTATTGAAATTGTAAGCAACTCAGCACTGTTTGGGTTCCTTGTCATAACATTTAAAATGACAGCAATGTATAAAATTGCATACCTTGCTAATGCAGTAAATTTATGAATGGTGCTTCACTTTGTAGTTCAATGAAATCATTCTCTAAGCAATAACTGACTCTGGCAAGTACAAATAAATTCTTCCACTCCCCCTACAGACTTGTGATACTTTCAAAGTACCAAAATATTCCAAGTCCTGAATAAATTCTATAAGGCCTTATATCTTTTTTCAAGGTCTTCCATCTCCAAATGCCAATGAAAGTTGACTGGGTTTTTTTTTCCATGTGTGAGTAAATTCTGTAAGGCCTGATATTTTTTCTCAAGGGTCTTCTATTTGCAAAATGCCAAGGAAAGTTGACCATCATTTTACCATCCATGTCATTGATTCACATTGTGTGGAATTTGCAAATGATCATGAATGAAACATTACTTAATAGATGATATAGTTTTACTCCAACACACACACACACACACACACACACACACACACACACACACACACACACACACACACACACACAATGAAAAAGGTCACTTAAGCTGGCCATAAATAAAATAATAACTGACAATAAAAAATAAATCAAATTTTTTCTTATCAAATACATAAATACTTGGTTATTTTGGAGGATTGAATTTATTCAGCTTTACATATTTACTGACATTACCTCAGTTTTCTACAAGGTAAACAAGCCCTTAGCAACAGTTTTCTACAAGGTAAACAAGCCCTTAGCAACAGTTTTCTACAAGGTAAACAAGCCCTTAGCAACATATTTACAGCAAGAAATACACTGCTAAAAATTTACAAAGTTGTCATACTTTCATTGACTTCATATTTCTCCTTCATAGGACTGTTATTGTGATTATTACAATTTTATAAAAATGTATCTTTTTCATTATTAAGTAAGAGACAGAATCAGAAATTATGTCATGATGTCCAATCTGTTCCAGAGTTCATCGCAATATGTTATTTAAAGGTGTGTGTCTGTCTCCGTGTGTTTTGGATTTTTAATGTAGCTTTAAAAATATCTTCCATCATATCACTACAATGTCGCAGTGTGGCAGTTAATAATGATGTCTAGCACTGAGGCATCATACCGCAGACATGTGGCATCAAGTTCCACCCAGTCATATTATCCTGACACTAGGCTGACTGATGCCTAACACTAATCTCTTAATGCTGAACACCAAGTAAGGCAGCTGCTAGTACCATTTTTATACGTCTTTGGTATGACTCGGCTGGGGTTCAAACCCGAGACCTCCCATATATAAGGCAGATGCTTTAACCATTAGGCCACAGAACTGGTCTATTTCAAAGGAAAAAAGTGAAATAATTTTGATGATGTCATAATTTAATGTTTATTTTGAGCTGCACAGTAAGAATAAATTTTTACAAGATCATCCTTAAAACCAATTCTGAGGCAAAATCTACTAGCAGTGAGGGCGTAAAACTTGCAAGATGTTTTTTGCCAATAAGTAGCACCAAAAGGACAGGAAGTTGCTAACATATGACAATACTTACTCTGCATATGCAATTTTTTTTTCAAAGTTGACATAATTGAAATCTTGCTGTAGCTGCTTAATCCTGAATGAAAGTTTAAACAATGACTTAAATATAAACATTATATTCGCGTGATATTATGTCTGGCATGTACAAATGTCTGGGAACACATATACTCTGACTAAGCTTTATTTGAATAGAGTCATTAAAAAATTAATTAAACTAATTATTTCTACAATTCATTATTCACACCCACAATAAAATTTAAGACTTTCATACTTCTCAAAATAAGTGTGGAATCTGCACCTTAATATAATACTTTCTCATTATAAAGCTAACCTTGGGAATCAAACAAAATTGACCACCTTTTTCTAAGATGTTGCATATTATCACCTAATGAAATGGGATCCATGACTATACCTTATAACAGAAACTGCATTAAAATAAAGAAACTTACAGTGAGGGAATGCTACATAAGTTGAATATACAACAAACAATATTTTTATCTATTTTTCCCACCGATATGCTCATTGCATGACCTATACAAATCCTGTAATGCAGCTCTCCATGGTGGAACCTTCTTCTCAACTAGAAACTTCTCCCAAACATGTATTATCTTGGAACAAACAACCATAATATAGGGCAACCTGTAACGTCAAATATAGAGCAGGTTGTTGAGGAATATTGCTGTGGTGTAACTTCAAATATAGAGCAGGTTGTTGAGGAATATTGCTGTGGTGAAACTTCAAATATATAGCAGATTGTTGAGGAATATTGCTGTGGTGAAACTTCAAATATAGAGCAGGTTGTTAAAGAATATTGCTGTAGTGTAACTTCAAATATAAAGCAAGTTGTTGAGGAATATTGCTGTGGTGTAACTTTAAATATAGAGCAGGCTGTTGAGGAATATTTCTGTGGTGTAACTTTAAATATAGAGCAGGTTGTTGAGGAATATTGCTGTAGTGTAACTTCAAATATATAGCAGGTTGTTGAAGAATATTGCTGTGGTGTAACTTCAAATATAGAGCAGGTTGTGAGGAATACAGCTGTGATAAAACTTTCATCATACAAGTTGCTCCAATCATGTTTGCTGTCACTTTATTTTCAATACCCCTTTGTTTGGAATGTAGTGTCTGTCTGCATTACAAAAGCCTTCTGAATACAAAAGGTATCAGTTTACTCAACAAAGTCATATAAACTTGTTAAGGTCCTGTTTGGTTCATTTATAAAACGTGAAATTAGATTTTTCTGTCAGACATGTCTATGAATAGCTCACATGGGTGATTAATTACAGGTGAAAATACAAGCTGACTGGTATTTAACAGATATGCCTTTCAACTCAGAACTCTGTTGGCTCTAACATTATACTGTACCATTGGACTTGTGACAAGAGGAATAGATGTCTGATTACCACCATTGGACTGGCCCAGATTAGCTATTGTGGCATGTCCTTGGAGAAAGATATTTTACTTGCTTTGACATGATATAACCTTAAAAGTGTTGCTGTGCCATGAAACACCAAACATTCGACTCTGTTTCTAAAAAATAAAATAAATTTGTTAGTTCCCTTATAAGGGAGTTATGGAAACTAAGTTGGTAGAGTGTTGGATATGTAATCCAAGGTTATAGGTTTGATGCCCACCCAGAGCAGGCCAGGTTGATTGCTTCAGTGTGTCCCTCAGAATGACACTTACCTCAGACTTCCTCTGTATGATATATCCAATAATATGGTTGGATAAGTGCTTCTTAGAACAGACAAATACAAAACACTAAACACTTGTAATGAAAACCATCACTGATTATATAAAGTTTGGCTCACATGTCCTACAGGTTTTTGATTTGCTATTAGTTGAATTCTCAAGGCACTAATGATAGAGATGAGTAAGCATAATTCAGTGTAGACTCCTACTGAAATCATCTGAATAGCAAAAACAGAAACAATGGAAAATCCATCTTGGTAACCACAGCAACTGACTAAACTTTTTTTGTGTTTTAAAAAATGACATCAAATTATTGATGACTGTACAAGTAATTTCACTGTTGTTGTTTATTCGTATATGTAAATGCTCTGCACAACTGGACACATTATTTCTATTTAACTTTGAAAAGATAACTAAATGACCAAAAATGATAAGACTACACTGATGGTCATCTTGAAAAATAACAAGTTTCTTTTAGATAACTACTCTTCAATTCCAGAAAACATTTACAGTCTACAAAGAAACTAAATGGAAGGAGAAATGTGCATCATTCTACCCAGTACTATTTGAGATTTAATGAGAAAAAGCCATTTAATTGGAGGGGGGGAGTTTTACAATTCAACTATTGAAAATATAGACAATTCTTTCAAAGCAAAACCTTGAGTGTAGATGTTCTTTAACCTAAATATCACTTAATTAATATTCAGTCTAAAAGAAACACTGACCACAAAGGGATATTTTTAAAAATGTGTAGGGCAGTAGTTCAAGTCACATGTTTCATTCATTTTGAGCACATGATCCAATTTTAAAAAAATGTTTGTTGTGAATAGAAGTGCAAAAATCAATATCATTAACAGACAAATGTCACTGGTCATCCCTTAATTCTTGAGTCGCCAAATGATACAACTAAGGCATATAACTTTTCATCCCTGACAAAATAGTTAACATAAGGCATCTAAGTCCAATGTCAGCTTTTACAACTTTTTCTTATAAAAAAATGTACTGTAAAACTGAATTTTTTAAAATTAAATAAAATTTATTTCATAGACTTTATTATTCCATCAAATAAAACCATGTATATATCCATGAAATTTTGTCTAAATGAGAAATTTCTGACTTGATCTAAAAGTATCTCCCTAAAATGTAGTCAGATTAACAATCTGGATGAAGAGGTGGTTCAGAACCATTGTGGTCTGAGTCAACACAAGCATTTACACACAATTTACATAATACATTTCTTAGACGTTATATACTGTATACCATTGAAGACCACAGTTTACTTACAACTTTAATTACCAGTAATTGTTTCAAATATGTATGTCTAAAATCAGATTTGTTTAGATTTCAAAATAAAGTTTGTTTAATTTATTGAAAAACAGTATATTAATCATTCCTAATAAAATTCTGACCCAATACTTAATGGCAAAGCACAAAGTAGAATATGGATTGAAATCATGTACTTGATAAGACTCTTTTTCTCTTTTTAACCGTTTTGTGTTGAAATGATCTCTTTTTAACCATTTTGTGTTAAAACGATAACTTTTTAACCGTTTTGTGTTGAAATGATTTTTTAAAACTGTTTTGTGTTGAAACCATCTCTTTTTAACTGTTTGGCACTGACACTGTCTGTGATATTCTTGAGCAAATAACAAGGTTTTCAAGCTTGCTATAAGGGTGCAAATTTCTGTAGCTCTATAAAGAGTACATTAATTCAGGCAGGTGAATGATTAATCAGATTTATGGGGACAGGTGCATGTCAAATCACTATACTGCAAGGATTTTTAATGTCTGTAGGTAAAAGTAAGTGATTCTTAATTAAGCCTTCAGTTTTTTTTTAACAGTTAGACAGACTGGAAGTACAAGGTTAACTCCAAACTTTGTATCCAAAAATGTCTAAATTGAAATTGTCCAGAATCAGTTATTTGGTAAGTCAGCCATACTGGATGTAATATCAATATCATTTCAGTCTGGTAATGAAAAACCCAATAGCAATATGGCTATCCATTCAGCAACAGAGTTAATATATTCAAAATGGCCTCCACTGTGGCCATAAGAGATAGAAAGATATTCAAAATGGCCTCCACTGTGGTCATAAGAGATAGAAAGATATTCATGAGGGTCTCCGTGGTGGCCATACTGAATAATAATGAGATTATCAAGAGGGTTGCCATGGAGGCCATACTGGATGCCAGATTAGCAATCATTTCATTTAGGACCAAATAGACAAAATAACAAGTACTTTGGTAGCAGTAACAAGATTTTCAGGATGGCTGCCCTAGCTTGATGTCATGTTGTCCCATTTTCATTCAGGACATAATAGGTATAGGGAAGGAAGCAATAAAAAAATTTTCAAGATGGCCACTAAGGATGCCATATTGGATGTTAGTGGTCCAAGTCACACCATTACATTTAGGAATAACTAGACTTGGAATGCTATCTATGTAAAGTTTTGTGGGATTCCTCCAAGTAGTTTAGCAGGAGTAGCATCACAAACATGCCCTACAGATAGATGACAGATAACCATACATACCATTCAATCTTCAGGTCCATGATCTGTAATACTAAAAACTAAAAATTGTCCAAAAAGAATAGACCATCCCATAAGCTCTGCTGGTCAGAGCTGGTCTATGTTCAGCAAAGCCAAACCTATCTGAAAAGTACTCTATACATCATGTAGTTTCCTTGCCAACAAGATGACAGACGGCTCTGTTATTTGGGGGAGCATGAAGTCAAGTAAAGCAGTACCTACATATTTTATCTGTGACTGGGTAAGTGTTTACATAAATTATGCAAAATATATGCATTCCAGATGTATATACATTTCATGGCAAAGGTTTGGGTCAGTTTTCAAACAAGTCAGCCAAGGTTAAAATTTCTGTGTTTAGATAAAGAAAGTAACAAATAGTATAACTCAATGATAATTTTGGTACTCATACATTTACTTGAAAAGTTGAAATAAATCAGACAGTCTTTGAACAAACATGGGCAGTCTACATAAAGTAACTTGACCAGTATGAATTGCAGATATGCTTGCTTACAGTGGACCCTTAAAACATAATATGATACATTGGAATGTTATAGAAACAGATGAATCTACCAGGATTGTGACCTAGCCATCTTTCATCTTGGTTGTGCTTTCAAAAATGTATCTCCCAAATAAAACTTGAATTCAATTTACAGCTTAGATCAACACTGCTGATGATCATTCTGAAAGTATCACATGTCGGTAAAGGAGTAAATTATTTAAATACATTGTTACAATTTGCATTAAATTTAAAATAGATTAATTGGGTCAGAAAATTGTGAAGCAATTTGCAAGAAAAGCTACCTTAATGGTCCTGCTGACGTCAGCTTGGTTAGTTTCATTAAAAAGACAAAATATTAAGGATTTAGCATTATCATGGTATAGATAGTTCACAGTATTGCCCCATTATATTTTTTCTTCCATAGAGTTAAAATCAATACATGTGTTATGTCACCTATGTACACTAATTCAATAACATTTCTATAGGGAGAATATATCAAAAGTAATCTCTGTGTAACTCTCTTAAATAACAAAAGTTTGAACTTGATAATCTTTGTACTTTCTAAAAAAGAAGGTTTCCCATTTCTTTACAGAAACTTGTCTTACACATATGACTAAAAACATTTTAGTGGTGACAATAGGATCCATATGATAAATGGGAATTATTTTTTATTCTCACAGTTTTAGCCCTATCTCCTGCTTTTATCTGATCCAGGAGTGTGAAACCTGGCAAACTGTAAAAAGTTTAATGTTTAAAATGAAACCTGATTGCATAGGGCAATACTGAGTTACCCTTGTAAGTGAATACTGCCTTTTTGTTTTTGCAAACATGGAAAGTGTATCCATTACAAGAAATCAGCTAGCCACAACCCAGTCAAAATATGAAACACAAGTGGGTCTGATATTATTCACCACTACTTACATAATGTAACAGTTGACCATTTCACTAAAGCAAGCTTGTCTCATACTGTAAGAAATTAAACCAATATAACTTTTATATCATGTACATTTACCAACTTGACCAATCTGAAGAAAAAAAATTCCAAACATAAAAGCATAATTAATGTACATAGCTTTTGATCATAATCAAATCCATGTAAGATCCTGATAATGTCAACCTGTTTATTAAATTGTATTGAAGTATAGTTTTCAGACAAGTAACAGGCCCAGCCAATGAGATTCAAGATAACCTCAATCATGCCAGTAGACCTCATTTGTTGCAGAACGCATCTAACACCAAAATCATATAAGCTTTTTTTACAAGTTAAAGAAACATTTAACACAGTTTAATTCAACATATCGGTAACAAACTCAGACAACCAGATGCAAGATTACCTCATAAAGTGGTGTAGACCTAGCTTATAATCAAACTCATCCAACAGCCTAAGGTTCATCATCAAACTTGAATGAAATTTCGATGATATAAGCTTATATTCCAAGTTTGATCAAAATCATATCTGAGATTTTGCCACATGAGTGATAATGATGTGAGCAGATGTATGATGAATGGACAAAGGAGACTAAACTATAACCATGTGGCCTTTATTAGATATTATGTCTGGTGTCTATTTTAGAAATTAAAAAACCCATCAAAACCAGGCAAAATTTTAACCCTGAATGCTTTTAATGTAATACAGTAAGACCTCTTTTGCATTAATGTGAATAGAAACTGAATAAATACTTAAAATTTTTTCAAAGAGGAAATAATAATTAGAATAAACTAAAATAAAAGCTAGTCAAAGGCAAAATATTATATGTGTGATGATCCAATAAAGTAATATGATGATGTTTGAAAACAACAACAAAAAAATGTGCATTTGAACCTACTACTTGTAGCTTTTGGAAAAACAGCTTCAAGTTTTTCTGAGAGTACAAAACTGATTGTACAAAAGGTATCAAACAAAATAGTTCCAAACATTCAACAAAGACCTTGATTCCAGACAAAGCAAAGGACACTGGGCAAAAAGCCACAATTTTTTAATACCATTTTTGCAACTTTTTTTGTGAGAATTTTAAATTGTAACCAAACAGTTATTTTGAAAGTATGAACTTTCATTGGAGGATAACAGCAAAAAAAGGGCAACCAAAGTCTATGCTTTTATCTGCTGTCAACATAGCAACACATACACAGTTAAAAAATTTGCTTAAGTTATTTGCTTAATAAAAAAAATCTGAGTAACAAAAAAATCACTGGTAAGCATTATGTTGTAAAACTATAAACTGATCCCTAACTACTGCAGTCAGGGGTAGAAAATATAAACTGACCACTGACTATAGCACTCAGGGGTAGAAAATATAAACTGACCCCTGACAATAACACAGTGGTAGAAAATATAAACTGACTCCTCATATTTTAAATTTTTAAGTTACTTATCTTCCTTGGCATGTAACTTGCATTTTTTTGTGCTCATCCTACATTACACATACCATTAATATTGAATATATTTATAATGCTTGGTGAGTAATTTTACCTTTAACTCATCCTATATGGCAAGTAACTTGTACCTTTACCTCATCCTACATGGCAAGTAACTTGAACCTTTACCTCATCCTACATGGCAAGTAACTTGTACCTTTACCTCATCCTACATGGCAAGTAACTTGTACCTTTACCTCATCCTACATGGCAAGTAACTTGAACCTTTACCTCATCCTACATGGCAAGTAACTTGTACCTTTACCTCATCCTACATGGCAAGTAACTTGTACCTTTACCTCATCCTACATGGCAAGTAACTTGAACCTTTACCTCATCCTACATGGCAAGTAACTTGTACCTTTACCTCATCCTACATGGCAAGTAACTTGTACCTTTACCTCATCCTACATGGCAAGTAACTTGTACCTTTAACTCTTCCTATATGGCAAGTAACTTGAACATTTACCTCATCCTACATGGCAAGTAACTTGTACCTTTAACTCTTCCTACATGGCAAGTGACTTGTACCTTTAACTCATCCTATATGGCAAGTAACTTGTACCTTTAACTCATTCTACATGGCAAGTAACTTGTATATTTAACTCATCCTACATGGCATGTAACTTGTACCTTTAACTCATCCTACATGGCAAGTAACTTGTATATTTACCTCATCCTACATGGCAAGTAACTGGAACCATTACCTCATCCTACATGGCAAGTAACTTGTACCTTTAACTCATCCTACATGGCAAGTAACTTGAACCTTTACCTCATCCTACATGGCAAGTAACTTGTACCTTTAACTCATCCTACATGGCAAGTAACTTGTACCTTTAACTCATTATACATGGCAAGTAACTTGTACCTTTAACTCATCCTACATGGCAAGTAACTTGTACCTTTAACTCATCCTACATGGCAAGTAACTTGTACCTTTAACTCATCCTACATGGCAAGTAACTTGTACCTTTAACTCATCCTACAAGGCAAATAACTTGAACCTTTAACTCATCCTACATGGCAAGTAACTTGAACCTTTAACTCATCCTACATGGCAAGAAACTTGTATATTTAACTCATCCTACATGGCAAGTAACTTGTACCTTAAATTGCACAAAATACTAAATCTGCTCCAAATACTCTTGAAAAAATGATGATGTTCCTTAGACATCATTCATAAATACCAGCAGACAAGTAGAATTTTCCACCCTGATGCTGTTCAGGGAAACTATGAAAATGAGCCCTGGAACTGTCAAGGAAGCCATATTAAGTGAGGTTGCCTCTCTTTCAGGGACAGGGCTTTAAAAAAAAGTTAAATTGGCTACTTGTTTTGCTTAGCAAGTGAGTTGGAACCTTAACTTTTCTTACATCAATTTTACTCTTCCTACAGTATGCATTATATTCAATCTACTTAAAATGCCATTGTTATGTATATTTTATTTGTGTTATTTGTTGGCTTTTCTTATGTTAAGTACATTTCTATTTTGTCCTTAACTTTATCCAAAATCAAGGTCATATTTCTTTTGTAATCAACATAATATATAGCTAATATTTCTCTCTGAAGGTGGACTGAATATTCAGATCATTATTAATGGTAAACAAGTTTATTTTAATCTGAGTAAAGTTAAGTTTTTCACTCAGAAATTCCTAAACCCATTGACAACTTTGAAATTCTTTTATATATTAGACTGTCCTACAGTACTGTGTCCTAGATTTTTATATAATGTTGCTTATTTGAAAAATTACTCAATCTTGCCTTAAAATCCGAAGCAGAATCAGTCTTATTGTTGTGTTTAGTTGGTAATTTGGTGGATTTATTTATTCAAATTCTTATACACTGGAAATAATGTTCTCATACTGAAACATTTTTTAAAAATTATATTAGGTTCAGACATGAATATTTTGGTTTATATTACTG
This sequence comes from Potamilus streckersoni, assembly GCA_016746295.1. NCBI lineage: Eukaryota > Metazoa > Mollusca > Bivalvia > Unionida > Unionidae > Potamilus > Potamilus streckersoni. The sequence continues at coordinate 476,298 of JAEAOA010001001.1, read as the reverse complement.
TATTGTGATACATCAAAAAATTGTTAGCACACCTTCAAACTCCATGCTACTAGCACATTAGCATGATCAAGACCAATATACATCAACATTTAATATCAGAATTTATTTGGAATACTACTGGAACTGAACTGGAACTTCCTACATCTAGACATGTGATAGAACTTTTAAGACTATTTGGATTTAATTTACAATACTGTTAATCACTTTCTTAAATTTTTATTTTCTATTTTTGGGAAATAAATTATTTGTTAAATTGTTCAGACCTTGTTGGTTTTCGCTCTCTTCTGTTACTTAGTTTAGGCCCATAGAGGTATAACACGCTCATCTTGACTTGCCTTTCCTAAGCTTACCTTTCATAAATAAAGTCATGAGAGGAATCTTTTAGCCATTGAGGTAGGTATGAGTGTAGTCATCCTACAAATGGGATCCAATGGATCCTGTGTTTTATGTAGGTTTAAGGGTGCAAATTACTGTCTATCTATAGGAGTTCATTAATTTAGGCAGGTGAATAATTAATTAGATTTTTGGGATAGGTGCATGTTAAATTGCTATACTGCAAGGACTTTTAATGTCTGTGTAATGAGAGGGAGTGAGTCTTAATTAGGCCTTCATTTATTTAATAGCTAGACAGACTGGAAGGAAAAGATTAACTTCAATCATTTTATCAGAAATGTCAGAGTTGAGATGTCCAGAATCAGTTATTTGGTAATCTGGAGGTCAGGCAGACCACAATTTTGGCACCTAGTTACAAAATGCCGTAGATATTATATTTAATATGGATTGGTTAGACTAAATAAGGAGCATGGTTCCCACATGAAATTACTTTGTTTCAATATGCCCCATTGCAAAAATTTAGTCTACCTTTTTCTGCAAGAGAAAACAAATATTGGAGACTCTGAGTTTGAATTTAGAAGAAATTCTCTCATAAATCAATTGTCCAAAGGACTAGCTGTCTGGCAAGTCAACAGACACAATTCTGGCAGTAGAAGCAAGCTTGAAAGCACAAGGCATTTATGTCAATCTTATGTAATCTGTTGATACCAATACAATGATTTGCTTGGAGTTATTTGCTTATACATGTATTTGCAAGAATTTATTTGTTTAAATTTGTAGATAATTTTCTTGATATGAGTTATGAGAATCCATGTGAATTCACTGACCTTAGATGATTTCATATACCATAAAGTCTTGAGTGTGTATTGACTGAAATTAACATTGTTAAGCCATGAAGTGGGATTTCATGTATGTTTAAGACTTGAATGTATGTACATGCATTTGCTGGAAATAATGTAGTTAAGCCATGTAATGAATTTCATTCATTTGTGTAATTGAGACATGGAAGGATGTGATCATGTGATTTATGATTTTTTAATGTAGCCTTAACAATTTTTCAGTCATATCGCTACAATGTCTGCAGTGTGCCACAGACATGCAGCATGATGTCCCACCCAGTCACATTATCCTGATAGCAAACCGACCAGTCCTAACACTAACCTCTTAATGCTGAGTGTCAAGCGAGGTAGCTGTTAGTACCATTATTGTAAGTCTGTGGTATGATTTGACTGGGGATCGAACCCTCGACCTTCCGCATCCGAGGCGGACACTCTAACCACCAGGCCACTGGAGTGGTTGATAAGGAAGGAACTGTTATGTCTCATGTGATGTTAATGTGAGTCAGTGTTGAAATAGCCATTAGGAAGTACATTAATCTTATGAAACTAGGATTTTTGTGGTCTGCCAAGTTCAGCTTGACCAAATAGCCTTCAGTATGTATGAATTCTGATAAAATGATATCTGACATAACAAGAGGGGAAAGTAATGATCTATTCTCAGTAGGATATTTGACAGGAGATTAATAGGTTGCTTCTCTGTTTTTTTTTCCATTTACCTACTTAACCAAGTAGTTGCATACTTAGTTATCCACCTACCACACAAAGTTTGAGGGCTGAAAGAGGTGAGACAATAGAGAGTTTGGAGAAGGATAAAAAAGCAAAAAGGACCAAGAAAAACAGCCACAGTGTAATTGGAATGAATCGGAAATAAGCACATTATGAAGTTGTACAAGGCAATGTCTTTGATTTTCACTTGATTCTATGATGAACCAGTTCTATCATTTAAAACAGATCAGCTATTTATATAAGTATATTTGTGTTGAAATTTAGTAAATAACTTATTTAAAAAAGAAGTGTATCTTCCTAATGTGATGTGTTATCACAGTTGTTTATATAACTGATTAAATTCTTGTCTTTCATGTACAGGAGCTCATGTCATTCTTGTTTATATATATCAACTCAGATCTGATTTATTCCACCTGTAAGTTTCATACTTTATATTAATATTTACTTGATTTGGGCAATAACACTTTTGGCAATCAACCTCTAGATAATGATAACCCAATAAAGCAAACACCTTGTAAGATGGTACAATCTGCCAATCAACGAATCCCAAATCCCCCAAAGTAGGACTGTGTTATACTGACAGGAATTACCTAAGTGTCATACTGTGATGTTTTGCATTGAGGTATCACTGGATATACAAATATAAACAGGTTTTATGAATAAGAACACAGCAATTAATACATGATCAACCTGGTTTTCACTTTATCATAATTTTACTGAGAGATACATGACAAATTTGTACAAATCTTATTTTATTACAGCAAAGCAGGAAGCAGACTGATGTCTGCCACAACTCTCATGTTCTGAACATAAAATATTTTCTAACTTCCAGGTCAAGCGGCATAAAATTGCCATCAATCCGATGATATATTTCTTCTTGTAGCAAAATGACACCTTTTAATGTGTCTTCATAAAATTCTAAAATGTTTCTTGTACAACATTATATCAATGTAGAATATAAATATGGTGTACATTTCGATACTCAACTGCAAAAGTCTATTTCATACCATTCCTACTACATTACATGCTCATCCAATAAGAAAATTTACTAACTTACCTTGACGGTTTTTGCCCTCTACTATACCACAATATATAACAATGAATTGCATGACAAACTCCTGTATAACTGTATAAGAATATCCACAGATAAAAGAAAAACATTCCCTTAAAACATCTACAAACCTATCTCCTGCTTTACCTGTGCAAATGTCAGGTAGAACAGAATTGTATCTACAGTACAGTAAGTGTAAATAGCCTAAATAAGCAAGGTAATACACTAGTTACAATCTAAATTTTCATACATACCTGAATTGACTCACTTTACTAAAGAGCATATCACAATGCAATTCATGTTCACACTCTGTGACTAAAGTCTTTTCAATGTTTAAAATCCATGTGGCTTTCTGAAAAGAGACAAGAGTTTAAAATAATATTGCGTCTTCATGACTGAGATTGTCTGAATTCTAAGCATCTGATTGTATGTATTCCATCTGATTCCAGATATAAGAACTGTAAGAGCCAATCAGATGGGATGTTAACAAGGTTGGAATAGATAAGTTTTGCTGATGGAGGTGATGGTATATATGATTATCTTTATTTCCATTGATTTTAATCACCTTCCTACTTTCTTATCCCCATGCTTCTTCAAAACTGAGATACACTTAGTTTGTCCTTTTTCTTTTCATCATTACATACATCCAATGTACATATATCCAATGGTATTTTAAATGCAGAAAACAACTTTCTCTTTAAAACACATATTTTTTTTGAGATGAGAAACTAATAAATTCAGGTTTTCCACAAAGATCAGTTTGTCAGACCATTGATCTTTCTGTTGTACATCAATGTTTTACCAAAATCACACCCAACCATCAACATGTTTGTAGATGACACAATATTATATAAGATACATAACATGGATCAACTGTCCAAGAGATTAGTACTAAATCAAATCAGGGCTTTGTTAATGCAAATAAATGCTGTCAGCACACAGGTATGAACATCAATGCAGTTAAGTCAAAATGGCATAATCAGAGATATACAAGCCAAAGAAATACTTCCAAGTACATGTACAGCCTGTAAAAAAAAATGCCTGGCATCATGGTTGACAATACCTTGAGCTAGAAAATGCAGGTTAAGGTCATTAAAAAAAGTAAACTAACTGCTTTACTACTGTACCTAATTAAAAGATATCTTTAGCAAGGTTGTCAACTAATTGAGATTCTCAAGAGCATGGTTCTTTTCTCTGAAAGAAATGAATGGTTATCTAAGACAAAATAGACTTGTTTATTGGTTTCAAGCTGCTATTATCTATATGATTATCAAACAGATCTTGATGAGGTGAAGTCATATAATGTACAAATTTGCAAAGTATGTTTGTTTTCTTCAGCCAGCACAAAAAATAATTTGAACTTTGAACTCTCATATGTAATACACTGCTTGAAACAAATATACTTTACTTAAACAAATGTATTAGTTTTATCTTATTTGCATGTTTCTTTGATGCAATTATTTAACTTTTCATGAGATATGAAGGTTTGTTTATCCAGTTTATTTCCAAGTTTTTACTATTGTTGTGGGCAATGTAATGTAACACCATCATAAAGTCTTTGTAACACCATCATAAAGTACTTGTAACACCATCATAAAGTACTTGTATCACCATCATAAAGTACTTATAACACCCTCATAAAGTCCTTGCAACACCATCATAAAGTCCTTGCAACACCATCATAAAGTACTTGTAACACTATCATAAAGTACTTGTAACATAATCATAAAATACTTGTAACACTATCATAAAGTATGTGTAACACCATCATAAAATATTTATAACACAATCATAAAACACTTGTAACACTATCAGAAAGTACTTGTAACACTATCATAAAGTACTTGTAACACTATCATAAAGCACTTGTATCTGTTTGAATTTCTGATGACTTAAATGGTAATACTGCTTTTTTTCTCCAATTAATTAGGTCTTACAAGCTACATAATCAACTATACACAAATCAATGACATATGACTTAATAAGGAACAGTTTGAACTAGTCAATGTGTCCTTCTTACTGCTTGATACATGCAAAGCTTGACTAAATGGTCTTTGGCTGATTGACAAATTACAAATAAGGCACACTCAGGGTGAGGTGGGGTGGGGAAAATCAAGACTGTGTGTGTGATTTGGATTTTTAAAGTAGCTTTAACAATTTTTCAGTCATATTGCTATGATGTCTGCAGTCTAGCAGTGATGTCTTAGCAATGGGATATCATGCCACAGATATGTAGCATGATATCCCATCCAGTCAGAATATACTGACACCAAGCTGACCAGTTCTAACAACAATCTTTTGATGCTGAGTGCCAAGTGAGGCAGTTGTTAGTACCATTATTTATAAGTCTTTGGTATGACATGGCCAGGGTTTGAACCTACTCATCTGAGGAGGATGCTCCAAGCACTAGGCCACTGGAGTGGTTGGAAAGGTCATGAGGATACAGTTTATGAGTGATAACACAGCGATCTTTTTTGTGTTGGTTGTAATGTAGTTCTGTATCAGAATGTTAAGACTGATGGAAGAATGGTCTAAAAAAAATTTCACACAAGAAAATTTGTCAGACCAGTCAGAGTGCTTGTAATCCAACACCCACCTTTTATCCACCAGTAATCTCTTGCATGTGTTTTTTTTTTCTGATTATTCAGATAATTTTAGAGATAACAAAAGAAAAGTGACCTATCTCATTGTAAGACTTACAAATCTGCTAAAAATGTTATGTTGTTTTACAATGGACAACCAATCATACTGTCTCCATGCTTGTTACACACTTGTGTACTTTTATTTAAAGGTCCCCATTCTGCCTTCATCAAAATAGAATAAAATAATTTAGTGAGATTCTGGTGACTGATACTGTAAGAGTCAACTGAACAGTTACTTTCATTATGTCTAATACAACTGTAGGGTTATGACCTTTTGGTTACAGGTACAGGTATTGAGTACATCAAGTTCACTTATATACATCAAGTGTTCTTAACAATAATCCATCTCCTTCTAAAACACATCATCAAGTACCCAACATACTCAATGAGAAGTTCAGAGCAACTGTAAAATGCACAGACCAGATTTGCCATTGAACAACATGCTTGCAGATCTGGGTCTATGCAGCAGTAACCAGCAGCAGATCCAGCAATAAAAACCCTGATTTGGCTAATGCAACAGATGATCAGGGTTTACCTTGTTTGCAGTTGGACTCAACTTATAAGCATGTATATAGGGTCCTACCCTACACCGATCTTCTACAGGGAACAAAAGCAATAGATAATCTAATCATTCAAACAGACTTATTTAGTACAGGGATTTATTGGTTATCAAGATTAGAATCTTCAACTATGCAATTATAGTTACATTTTAGACAGGAACTGAATGATAGGCATACCATTTTTTCTTCTTGTAAATTCCTTGTTTAGGTATCTACTGTCATACAGGTTTTATAGCATTAAATCACACACACACACACATGACTTGGCATTTTTTTACATGTTCTCTATAATACAAGGGTTTCAGATTTAGTAAATAAAGAACAAATATAACCTAATAGAGGTATGAAAATTTCAGTTTACTTTGAACTTGAGATCCTACAATTACTTTCCATTCATTCTGGAGCTGGCCATGATCAAAACATTCATAAGGGCTGGGCAATTGACCCATGATCAAAATGAGGATAGTCAATGACTCTTACTGTGGTCATTACCATCAGACAATTAGGGGAAATCAAAGGACAAATGATTATGGGTATCATCTGGTGGATCCTAGACTCTAATGCTTACCTAGCAACAATCTCAGCAAGCTGCTGAGGTCATTTGGATAATCCTACATAGGGAATTTGATATACTTCTAATAAAAACATCTAACAATTCAATACATACATGCAAATTAGTCACTAATGTCTGAAATATCAACAAGGTGAGGAAAAGTACAAGGTGAGATGGCATTTTTTAAAAAAGTAATGGTGTCTAAAAAAATAAAAATCAAAGTACCAAGGATACTACAACATTTCCAGCTGGTAACTGCACAGTATATTCTTTTAATAACAGATTTGAAGGTATAAAAAAACAAATAACTTGTAAAATCTGGATGTAGATCCAAATTGAAATTTCACTATGAAACTAAATGGAAAACCAGTTTTATTATCATCCAGGTGCACATACATATTATGTAGTTTTTTTTCCAATCTATATACATTTATAAATGCTGCTTCAGTAAAATTATAATAATATGTCATCATCAACTTCATCAATATCAGGGAACAATGATAACTCAGTTGTTAGTGCATGGGACTTGTAATCTAAGAGTCATGAATCTTAATAACACAGGCCAACACTAGTTGGGTGTCTTGTTGAATCCTCGCCAAGACACTTAGTTTTTCCATTTTCTTTGGCATAAAAAGAGTCAAAACAGAGGTTATGAAATGGATGTAATAAAGCAGTCAAGAATCTACTCATCAGTCTAATTTGTTTAAAGAATATTTAACATGTTAAGTTTACTGATAGAGAGCACAGACAAACAATTACAAAGCTAAAATAAAATGTCACAAAGAAAAAAAAATCCGTGATTTCGTTACAAATTTATGTAATCTGCAGAAAGCCAAAATTTGTGGAAACTTCACAGGTGTACTGACACTGTGACCATTCATATTAAAAACTATTAGACAAAGAAAAGAATTATGGATAAATCCTCAGCTGCATGTGTCAGAATTGCTTATGCAAATCTGGGACATGCTTATTACTATAGAATTGCTTATGCAAATCTGGGACATGCTTATTACTATAGAATTGCTTATGCAAATCTGGGACATGCTTATTACTAATCTATACCCTTGAAATGTGTCATTTAGAATTGCTTATGCAAATCTGGGACATACTTATTACTATAGAATTGCTTATGCAAATCTGGGACATACTTATTACTACTGAATTGCTTATGCAAACCTGGGACATGTTCATTACTATAGAATTGCTTATGCAAATCTGGGACATACTTATTACTACTGAATTGCTTATGCAAACCTGGGACATGTTATTACTATAGAATTGCTTATGCAAATCTGGGACATGCTTATTACTATAGAATTGCTTATGCAAATCTGGGACATGCTTATTACTATAGAATTGCTCATGCAAATCTGGGACATGCTTATTACTATAGAATTGCTTATGCAAATCTGGGACATACTTATTACTATAGAATTGCTTATGCAAATCTGAGACATGCTTATTACTATAGAATTGCTTATGCAAATCTGGGACATACTTATTACTAATCTATACCCTTGAAATGTGTCAGTTAGAATTGCGTATGCAAATCTGGGACATACTTATTACTATAGAATTGCTTATGCAAATCTGAGACATGCTTATTACTATAGAATTGCTTATGCAAATCTGGGACATACTTATTACTAATCTATACCCTTGAAATGTGTCAGTTAGAATTGTGTATGCAAATCTGGGACATACTTATTACTATAAAATTGCTTATGCAAATCTGGGACATGCTTATTACGAATCTATACCCTTGAAATGTGTCAGAATTGCTTATGCAAATCTGGGACATACTTATTACTATAGAATTGCTTATGCAAATCTGGGACATGTTCATTATTATAGAATTGCTTATGCAAACCTGGGACATGCTTATTACTGTAGAATTTTTATGCAAATCTGGGACATGCTTATTACTATAAAATTGCTTATGCAAATCTGGGACATGCTTATTACTATAGAATTGCTTATGCAAATCTGGGACATACTTATTACTATAGAATTGCTTATGCAAATCTGAGACATGCTTATTACTATAGAATTGCTTATGCAAATCTGGGACATACTTATTACTAATCTATACCCTTGAAATGTGTCAGTTAGAATTGCTTATGCAAATCTGGGACATACTTATTACTATAGAATTGCTTATGCAAATCTGGGACATGCTTATTATTTTAGAATTGCTTATGCAAATCTGGGACATACTTATTACTATAGAATTGCTTATGCAAATCTGGGACATACTTATTACTATAGAATTGCTTATACAAATCTGGGACATACTTAATACTATAGAATTGCTTATGCAAATCTGGGACATGCTTATTACTATAAAATTGCTTATGTAAATCTGGGAATACTTATTACTATTCAATTGCTTATGCAAATCTGGGACATGCTTATTACTATAGAATTGCTTATGCAAATCTGGGACATACTTATTACCATAGAATTGCTTATGCAAATCTAGGACATACTTATTACTATAGAATTGCTTATGTAAATCTGGGATATGCTTATTACTATTGAATTGCTTATGCAAATCTGGGACATACTACTATAGAATTGCTTATGCAAATCTGGGACATGCTTATTACTATAGAATTGCTTATGCAAATCTGGGACATGCTTATTACCAATCTATACCCTTGAAATGTGTCAGTTAGAATTGCTTATGAAAATCTGGGACATATTACTATAGAATTGCTTATGCAAATCTGGGATATACTTATTACTAATCCATACCCTGGGACATGCTTATTACTATAGAATTGCTTATGCAAATCTGGGACATGTTTATTACTAATCCATACCCTTGAAATGTGTAAGTTAGAATTGCTTATGCAAATCTGGGACATACTTATTACTATTGAATTGCTTATGCAAATCTGGGACATGCTTATTACTAATCTATACCCTTGAAATGTGTCAGTTAGAATTTCTTATGCAAATCTGGGACATACTTATTACTATAGAATTGCTTATGCAAATCTGGGACATGCTTATTACTATAGAATTGCTTATGCAAATCTGGGACATACTTATTACTAATCCATACCCTGGGACATGCTTATTACTATAGAATTGCTTATGCAAATATGGAACATGCTTATTACTATAGAATTGCTTATGCAAATCTGGGACATGCTTATTACTATAGAATTGCTTATGCAAATCTGGGACATGCTTATTACTAATCTATACCCTTGAAATGTGTCAGTTAGAATTTCTTATGCAAATCTGGGACATACTTATTACTATAGAATTGCTTATGCAAATCTGGGACATGCTTATTACTATAGAATTTCTTATGCAAATCTGGGACATACTTATTACTAATCCATACCCTGGGACATGCTTATTACTATAGAATTGCTTATGCAAATATGGAACATGCTTATTACTATAGAATTGCTTATGCAAAACTGGGACAAACTTATTACTATAGAATTGCTTATGCAAATCTTGGACATGCTTATTACTATAGAATTGCTTATGCAAATCTCGGACATACTTATTACTATAGAATTGCTTATGCAAATATGGAACATGCTTATTACTATAGAATTGCTTATGCAAATCTGGGACATGCTTATTACTATAGAATTGCTTATGCAAATCTGGGACATACTTATTACTATAGAATTGCTTATGCAAATCTGGGACATGCTTATTACTATAGAATTGCTTATGCAAATCTGGGACATACTTATTACTATAAAATTGCTTATGCAAATCTTGGACATGCTTATTACTATAGAATTGCTTATGCAAATCTCGGACATACTTATTACTATAGAATTGCTTATGCAAATATGGAACATGCTTATTACTATAGAATTGCTTGTGGAAATCTGGGACATGCTTATTACTATAGAATTGCTTATGCAAATCTGGGACATGCTTATTACTAATCCATACCCTTGAAAAAGAAAAAGGACAGAATGAGATCAGGAGAATGAAAAAAAGAATTGCAAGAGCAAAGGTACGAGTCTGTGATGACACAAAATATTTATTGTGATTTTTCTGTCCTATTGTTAAAACAAAAAAATTTCTCTGTGTATTGATATGATTGTCTGGTGTAGTTTTGTAGGTGTAATGCCTTTTTTCAGCACAAGATAGGTGTCAGTGTATTTGATGGAGGAAGAGCCCAGGAAAAACCACCCAAACCATGTGCATTCTTGTGGTTAGCTTGCTGCAAGCTTACATGCAAATACGTATTTGTTAGCGTGTGCCAGCATGACACCATTTCTGATTATTTTCTTACCATTATCTGCAAAATTGCAAAATTCAGAGGCTTATAAAAAGCACAAGCTTCTACATATTTCCATACTCAATTTCGTTCATTGCCTGCTATATGCATATAAACTGCAAATAACTTTTAAACAATTTCAGATAGCAAATGTACAATAAACAATGTTATGCTAATGGTAACCTCAATAGATTGGATTTATTTAATTTCCAACAATTACATTTTGTTATATTTAATATTACCAAATTTATATATTTTGTAATGTGTTAAATATCAAAATGTAATAATAATAATAATAATAATAATAATAATAATAATAATAATAATAATAATAATAATAATAATAAAAATAATCACAACAACAACTCCGTTATTTACAGATGCAAGATAAGTAAATGATTATGTTTTTTTTCTGTTATTATACATTTCCACTCAATATCAATACTCAAATAATGAGAATTTTTTTAACAAAAAAAAAAAGGAGGGGAGAGGTATTATTGACAAAATTTTATTGTTCTCAAGCTTTTGCTTATCATCATATATATTATGTGTAGCAATAGATGTGATCATGGAATCCAAGAGATAATTTAGAATGAAAGAGTTATCATGCTAGTTAGTAAAATAAAACATTTCTTTGCATTTTGCCCATTTACTAGACATTAAATGTCAAAAGGTAATCTTCATCCACATAACCATTGGGGTGACAACTTTGTAGGTCATTATTATTTACTGCTGCACCTGTCAAACTGCAGATTTTGATGCACTGTTGTCAGTTATTGAAAATAGGTTGATAAATGATGAAATTACATGAAAACATCTTAATCTCATCTCCTTTTTCCTATGGATTTTTTTCTTCTAGCATATCAATTTCATTTCGGCATTTACCCACTTGCAATTAACTTTAATTGAGACAAGTTCAGAGGTCACTGCATTGATCTTTTTTTTTTAACTTTTAATATTCAAAAAAGATGGTAATAAATCTATTTCAGTGATCTCAATATATGAACTGAGTAATTGCATTGCCTTCTTCTGTTTAAAGATGTAAAGTACATCTGTCAGATGTCATTATATCTGTTAAAATGAAAAACTAATATTTAGGATCTCTTCAAAGGATAGCCAGTTTGTGTATAAAACTTATAAAAGTTTCTATAACTTGTGAAATATTTTGTTAATGTTGAAATTAAATTAAATGCCTTTGCCAAACAGGTAAATAGTCAAATATTTAGACCAGGTTACATAGTACATGTTGCTGTAATCTATTTCAGTGGATGGTACCAGACTCTACAAAAAGCAGGGTAGGATGAAGGATTTTATTCTGAGAAGATTTTTTTGGAAGAAGACTGGTTCAGTGTATTCAAATGATAACATTCTTGTTTATCACCTTACAGTGTACAGTTTTAACAGAATGGATGGGAATGTAATTATCCGACAGCATCCTTCCACAACTGGATTTCAATATGAATGTGAAGTAAAAAGTATGAGAAGTCATGCAGACAAAAATGTGAAAATGGCCATGCAGAATCCTCAGACTGAAGAGCTTGCCTTTCTGTGTAGCAGTCAGAATTTCTGGAATGTTCCCTTAATACACTGGATATGATTTGACTCATGTGATATTCAGGTTTTGTTATATTCCATTGCTTATGCAAGTTCTATCTTATTTTGCATGTGAGTTAGATTTCATTTAAGAATCATATGAGCTAAAAAGGCAGCCAATTGTGGTTAAATTGTATCTTACAATACAAGTACTTTAGAGCATATTCTTGATCTTTATAAGCTGGTAATTTGAACTAAGCTGATACCACACTTGCAATCAGCACAACAGGACTTTGCATTCCATGAAGTATTATGATAATTTCAAATACAAAAAAATGAATACACCCATAACAGTCTAAGTTGTTTTACGGTATCTGGTAGATGAAGCATCTGATGAAAATTTTCTAACATGTACTTTTCACCATACAATACAGACAATTATCAAAAAAATTTTATAAGAAGTTAATATTTTCTTAACACCATTTAAAAACCTTTTACTTGAAAGAAGGCTTTTCAAGATATGTGTATTTATTGTAAATAAATCTTTTTCAGAACTAGTTGAAATGTGTTCAATTTATTTAAGATTTATTTTATATATATAATCTCATTTCTAACTTAACTGAAACAATTTTATATATATAATCTCATTTCTAACTTAACTGAATTTTATCATGAACAGTATTCTTGAATGGTCTATGTTGTTCTTCATGCAACATTTTTACAACAATGAACCTTGCATAAGCTTGCACAAGCTTGTATGTGCATGCAAGTTTAAGCAAGCTTGTTTGGGTACCTTGTTTTTACAGTTTGTCCTGCTAATCCTTGCAAACTTGTGCTAGCTTGTATATCTTTAAGAATAGGAAAACTTGCAGCAATCATCTGCAAGCTTGCAATATTTCTTTCATGTAGCTTGTGCAACTTTGATGTTTTTTTCTTTCAGTGCAGACTTGTGCAATCTTGCTGCATGGTTTCAAATTCTAGTTTGCAAGATATAGCTTGCATGAAGAACTTGTGATTTCAGTTTGGGAACTGACCCATGGGAAGCTACTGGCAAGCCCTCAGAATCATATACCCCCAGTTGGCTGAACTGAGATTTCAAACCATGAGGTCAGAGGTGATATGTGAGTGATCTGTAAAGGCAGACACCATAAGACCATTCAGCCCCCCAGTGCCTCTGACAAATAGGAAACAAAATGACTGTAACTAAATGATTTCAATGCACATTACAATTATCTAACTGATCAACAATTATGAGGGACTGAACTTAACACCATTTTGCATTAGTTAACTTTCCATTTTTTTCAGTGAATTGAATCGAACTCTTCAGAATCTCTATTAGTTGACAGCCCTGGTACACATATAACTTTTAAACTTAAATAACATTTTTTAAGATTAAGTAAACTATTATTATCCTGACCTGCTACTGTACAGGGATTATGCTTAATTCTCATTGTATCATTAACAAGTCTGTGTACCAAATCTGTATCACCTTTTCCAGTTAGAAAATATGAATTTAAGTACTTAAAAAACAAATCTGTTAAATATATCATCTTGCCTGCAATATTTGCTGAGATCTTAGAAATTGATGACTGAGCAACTCCTGTGACCTTGGCTGTTGACCTTTCCATTTCTCTATTAATATGTATTAATATGTATTAAAAAAAATCTGATAATGAAATGTGTATGGTTGAAAAATGTTGACATAAGTTGATTGACATAAGTTGTATTATGGGTCAGTTACATTTAAGAGGCAGAGCTTAAAAATCATATTTTAATTTCCAGGCTTTGTAGCTCCACCCCCATTGCCAGTTGACAGTGACAGCATAAGTACTTGAACATCTGCATGGTCAGCATACATACAAAATGTATCATGGGGAAAAAATTAATATTACAGCTGTAATTAATATATTGCCATATGTACCAATACCTATGAACCACCAACCACTACTATCACTGGTCCACTGGTTGAGGTGTGTGCATCACATGATTTGCAGGCACACTGGTAACCTGTTGAACATTCAAGACTTATCTAAATGCAACTAAATATCATATAAAAATCTAAACGATCATAACATTTTTCAACCATTTTGTATGAAATTTTCAGTACCATTAAACAATTAACACTAATCCACAGAGGACAAGTGTCACCATAAAATATTTTGATTTTCCATAATGGTTATGCTAATGAATAGGGTGTGGTTGTAACTTGATAGGTCAATTCAACCATTGAATACATAATATGCATAAAGATATACTTATACTTTACTCAAAACTGAGTCTAACATGTGTGTCACAGCATCTTGGTACAACGATGATGGACACATGGTCACACTTAAAAGATGGATCAGTACAAAGTAAAAACGCTGAATTGCACAAAAGCTTTTGAAAGACAGCCCTTCAGAACAAATGTAAATGGGAAGTACTACAGGATAAAATATATGGTAAAGGTGGTAAAAATCTGCCAAATGTGTATAAAATAAACAAATATGTCAAATGTGTATAAAATGAAAAAAATAGTCTTCCAAAGGTATATACAATAAAACGTATTGTTAATGTTTGTTATATAAACTACATTTCCTCAAAAAGTCAAAAGATTTTCTCTGGATACAACATCTTAACATCCTTTTTAATCAATTTCACATTTGTCTCAAAGGGTGGAAGTTGGTACACTTGAAACAAATATGTTCTGTGTTCAGAGGATCCTGGCATGGTGTGCAAATTGGTCTCGGTTGGTGCTTTTTGTTTGTCTGTGTGAATCAGGTATGTGTATGTGATCAGCACAATACCACCTTAATCTTTTGATTTGTTCTATGTATGGTATGGCACTCTCCTGTGGTGGGTTTAATGTTTTGAACCTTGTCTGTCAATTTTTGCATTCAATATTTTTGGGCAAGTATAGTTGACATGCTATCATATATGACATATAAAAAGTCAGTATACTGGATAATGCATTCAGGAAAGGGTGACTGCAGGGCAAGTTTTATTTGCCCTTTTAATTAATCTTATAACCAATGTCATAAGGCAGTCATCAGTACATAATACTTTACAAGGTTGTGTTATCAAATAATGAATGGGTTATGAATGGGTTGCAAAATTTAAGAATTTTTTTAAGGCTTTCAGAGTGGATAAAGATCCCAAAAAAAGAATGATTTTTTTTAAGACAGGTATCACTTAAGTCCAGTGATAAGATTATGGCTGTAATTTCTGTGGTAAAAATGGAGGATTTATCTGGAAACCAGGTTGAAATGGTGCCAATAGGTGTTGCAATGGCAACTTAAACTATATCTCTATTTAATGAACTATCTGTATACAAGGAATTGTCACCACAATGGGATTTTCTTATTTCCTTGAATTTACTAACTATAATGCCCCTTTCTACTCAGTAATCTGATAATTCAAAAATTGAAGAAGCACAGACCCTTGTAAGTCTTGTAAGATGTAGTAAATCCAACACAGAATATGAATGGTTTTGTGTTTTATGGGTTTGACCTCATTTTTCAGCACATGGCAGGTTAAGTATGGGAGTCAGTATATTAGATGGAGGAAGACCTGGAAAGAACTACCAAGTTACTGGTTGAATTTCTTAGAGAGCCAAAATTTAGACCCACAGGGACAGAGGTGAGATGTGTGAGTGGTCTAAACCAATCTGCCACTTGGGCTCTTACAGATATGAAAAGAATGTGTGACCATACATTCAAAATTTGAACATCTATTATCTGAGTACTAAGATTTTTATAACATTCAAAAAACAAGAAAGGTTTTGTACTTATATGAACCACAATCCAAGCACAAATAATATCCCACAAAAGGAAGTTCCAGTTATCATGACACAATAATCAAAATAAAAAAGTAATTACACTGAGAAAATTTAAGTTATAACATTTTTGTGGCAAAATCTCTTTTTTCATGACCCTTGTTAATTAAAACAAATGAAATTTTGACGTCTTATCATGAGAACGTATCACACAAAACAAGTCTTCATATAGGAGTCGAGTTAATGCAGTGTAAGAAAATGACTCATGAGAAAAGTAGTTCCAATTCCATGCCAAAATGTCTATTGACTGGCAAGGGATAGGCTTATGACATTATTAACATAAACTATATGTAATGGACTGAGTATAAAATTGACACTGGCTTCATAATACAAGACATA
Source organism: Potamilus streckersoni (assembly GCA_016746295.1). Classification (NCBI taxonomy): domain Eukaryota; kingdom Metazoa; phylum Mollusca; class Bivalvia; order Unionida; family Unionidae; genus Potamilus; species Potamilus streckersoni. The sequence goes on along the minus strand of JAEAOA010001001.1, from coordinate 459,644 downwards.
TTGAGAAAAGAGCATATATATTATCCAATTGCCAATTTAATCATGCTCCAACTTATATATATATATATATATATATATATATATATATATATATATATATATATATATATATATATATATATATATGTGTGTGTGTGTGTGTAATATTCTATTTATCAACATCACCTTATACCCTAATAATAATAACAAACTTCCACCCACCCACTCCTATGATTTCTAATAAAAATTGACATGCCACAGATTAAATTCAACCATTAGAAGTTAAAACAATGTAATTGCACAGACCTTCCTGCACTCTAACACTCACCCCATTTGCTGAAGAATGCATATGACAGGCTTTAAAAGCCAATCTTCAGAAATTATTGCATTTCACCTTGACAACATGTTACAGCATTGGTTAATAAAGGTCAGGGACATAGGTCAACCAAGGGATCTCACATACATTTAGAAAGGAACAATGATGTTACTATAACACATGCCATACAGAACAGTAATTTTCAAAAAAAAAAAAAAGAGACAACCATTTTTCATATATTAAAATAATGATCATAACAATATATTACTGGCATGACCCACTATGACATTCTACCTTGTATCACTGTATAAAGAATTGATTTAAATTGACAAGCGAAGATTTGGCTATGTATTCTATTGCAGGCCTATGAAAGAAAACTTTGATGTACAAAGAAGTCAATGTTTTATTGATTCAATCCACTGATCTGATATTACAAATGAAGTAAATTAGAATTATAAAGATTAAATGATTATGGCTGGGTATTTATTGATGTGTAAATTTTACCTAATCACTCATAAAGTTTACATAAAGTTTTTTGGACTTTTTTTTACTTTGTGAGAAAGGACTTTATGTAAAGTTTGTGAGTTTATTAAGTAAAATTTACACATCGATAAATACCATGATCATTTAATCCTATAGTAAAAAATCTGTCACTTTCATGTCAATTCATACATGGCATTTTAAAATATACAGTGCAGCCACAGTCAAAACCTTTAAATGTCAACAACCCATACCACCCACCTCGAACTTAAACAAATGTTTTTAAAATTATTCAACAGGACTGGCTTTTACTTACTTACATGTCTTATTTGATGAAAAAATGTATGTTACAGTCTGGGATAATATTTCTTTACATTTAATAATAACAAAATATTCACAAATAATCCAAAACCTGCATGTCAATTCCATAATGAAAAGAATTTTTGTAAAATATGTGATCCCAAGGTGAAAAAGATCAAGCTATGTAAAATTAAATTGTCTTAGCTCCATACTGATTCATTTAATGTGTGAACAAAATCCATATGAGGTTAGGAAAAATAAATAAATAAAACTTTTATCAAAACCATAATACATGTACAATTGTTCTATTACTATAACCTTGTCCCTGGGGTCAGGTCACAGAAATAGGCATGCATGTTACCAAATGAATAGCTTTATAATGATACATTCCAAGAACAAGAAAATCCATCAACAGGTTTAGAAACCATGAGCAAATAAACAAGAGTCTCTTGAAGGGAATGATGCTCTACTGGGCATAAAGAATTCCAAAGAATATAAGATTAGATCATTTCTTCCTTTTAACTGTCAAGTGTTTAAACCATCACAAATATTCTTACACCAATAACAAAATTGTTTAATTAGATGCTGTGGTGCACATACTAGATGTCATCATGACACCATTTTCATTTAGAATAAATTATAAATCATTAGAAATCTTTTAATGATAAGTCTATGACATAATGATCATCTATTCAATGGAAAACAGTTGCATAATTTTTAATATATTCATTGTGACATCCATAATGGATGATTGAGTTGTATCATTTTCATTTCAGACCTGGTAACATCCTTCTTGGCAGTCCTATTGGATACCACTTTCATATAGGACCACTGGAGGCTTGTAATAAATCTATTGATGAGAAACCTATATTGATATAGGTATCCAAATGGAAGTGTAGTGATAACAAGATTTTCAAAATGGCCAATGGTTTAGTCAAACAGCGTGTTGATATAACCATCCATTCATGAGTAGTAGCAATAGGAAAATTGTCAAGATGGCTACTGTAGTGACCATACCTTATGTCCAAGCTGTACCATTTGCATTTAGGTCCATCCAGACCAGAGGATTTACGTGTGCAAAGTTTAAATGTGTGCAAAGTTTAAATGCAATCCTCCAAATGATAACAACCTTAAGCTAATGGACAGAGGAATGAGAGGAATGACCACAGACTTCTGTAAAGTCTTCTGGTCTAAGACTAGTAAAGCTAATAACAATGACTGCCATAGGTATTTTACACAGCACATTGCTATTAATAATTAAATGTGATCCATGACAATACCTGCCTTATAATGGGATCACCTAACACTGAGGATGTTATAAGAAGGGTACTATAAACAAAACAACACTATGCAACATTTGCTCTCAAAAGAATGCCAGATTTTTTGGAATGAAAAGTGAGACTCAATTGCTCTACCAATTACCAACTGAAACTTAAAGTCATAGGGTGGAGTGAAACATGTCGGAAATGTGTAATTCCCACATCATCCAAACATCCTTTTTCTTGAAAAATCACAACATTAACAAGAACTATCACAATATGAATAAAAGATAAATATCACCTAGATACAACTTTTACAATATTTATGGCTGACAATTTTTTTTTGTTTATATTAAAAAATAATACTTACAAAAATACACAAAAGAATGTTGATCTTAATTTTTTCCAACTAATATGCCATCATCCAATAACTCAATGGCTAGCTGCAAGATGAAACCCACATCCCATCATTTGTTGGGAACAGCAAGTAACTGCATTCAATACCACACAAGCCCCAACATAAATCACATTAAAGAGACTTGCTCTTGATAAAGGACACTGAAGGTAATTCCTCTAATTGTCCTCAACCACTCTGGATTGCCCCATAACATAATGTGGCAGATAGACAATGGTTCTGCTTCATTTAAAACTGATTAAAGTTTGATAAAACAGACAAGCATGGCCAGTATATCATTACCGTACAGCTTCAAATGGCAGACCCATATATGAATAAAAATCATTTAACAAACTATCAAGGACTACAAGAAAAATGTTAATGTTGGATTACAATCCCATGATGCAGTGTACTGAATTGTATCATTTTGCTAAGAAACTAATTCCATGAGATTACATGGTTGTTTTTTTATAGTGGGTTAAATAACAGTACTCTGAGAGAAACTCCTAAAGAGAAGGTGGTGATCAGTCCCTGGCCTTTTCCTGGTCTTCATCAACGTGGATAGATTCAGCTTATTATCAATTTTTCCACCATAACCATATTTCTTCAGGAGCTCATCAAGATTGTGAATGCCCTAATGACTGATGACTTGTTTTTACCTAGATGAGGTTTTCAAATTTTGACCAATGCTGTTTGGCTTTGCCTTTGCTCCAAGATGTATTAACATGGTGATGAGAAATGGGACTACTTCCCACCCACTTAACTCTTGGAGATTCCCATCCTCCTGTATTTCAGTGGCCAAAAAGAGTCCCTTAACAAAATTTGTCCCACACCTGCTTGGACTCATTCTGATCCCTGGAGAAAATGAAACTGGAACTGTTCTCAAAATTTTGTTTATGTGGGGATAAATTTTACCACCAACATGGGATAAGTAGCCATTACTCTCCTGGTTCAAGGAATACTGGGGGAAGAAAGGCATTTTTTCTTCCCTTCCTTTAGTTCCCTGACTTTGAAATGTAGATATTAATTATGATTATGAATACAGTTTTGGCTTATATTCATTATGATTGATTGACTGATTGACTGTTTACAAGACTAATACATTTAGGTTAAGGCACCAGAGTAAACTGCAATGCAAACAGACACTATTATAGCCAAACTGACTGGTCTAATTAAGTTTACAACCTGTATCTAAATAATGAGTCCAGCATTTGAACCATTTAAAGCCACAGAAGTTCCTTAACAACAGAAAGGACACTTTAATGTGAATTCTTAGAGGAACCATGATGCCTGTCACAACAATGCCAATAAACAGTATATACTAAAGATACTCCTGAATTAAAACTGATACACTGGGCACTGATTGACAAGATACTAAAAAAAACAACATGTATACCATACTATAAGGTTTATCAGAGTTTATCAGATAATAAATGTAGCCATAGGGCCTTCAGTGCTATGTAAATTAATGTTAAACAAATGCAACAAGATGTACCTCCTGGTAATTTCAATGTACTTTGTTTGACTTTAATGAGTCATATAGTTCATGTAGGATAAAGTTTGCACTTACCTTACTATGTTTGCAGTGTACTGAATTAAATACAGTACTTGAATACTTGATGAATTTTGTCTATTAAAGTTAAGATCAGGAAAATCACTCATCCTATTGTTCTGACCAAGTAACAAGTGGCTGTGCAGATTAAAATGGAATATTTCCTCATCTCTGGATCTAGCAGATTCTGATTCCCACTCCAAGAATAAATGCTGTATTTTCTACCCTTGACAAGTGCAATTTAAACATTGGATAACATCTGGTGTACATCAATTAAACATAGCTTTTATTAAAATGACAGGTTTAATTATTTCAGGTTGTATTATTGTTATTTTGTCTATAATTGTATATAATTATCTTGATAAAAGTAATTATTCTCTAGTTATGATACATCTGTTAATTATTGTTAAATTTAACAGCTAATATGATGTTAATGAGCCCAGTGGGGGGGGTATGAGGCTGACAGGCAAACTGAAACAATCAAACCTATTATTGGCTGAAATGGTGTCTATAGACTCAATGAATCAATATCAAGTTTCCATTTATAGCCAAACATTTAGATTTGTGACCATTTGTTGCAAAATTTGTAACTCTTTAAGTGCATGCATGGAACTTAAAATACAATTAAGAAGTTGCAGTGTAATTAAAATTAATAACCTCATAAGGAAATATTTTACAAGTAATTTTCCACTTAATATATATATTTTTTTTAAAAAAATCTATTACACAGTAAATCATAATAAGAAGTGTGAATGGGGAGTGGATACATTGTTATAATTTTATTAGAGGATTTAGGTTTTGTGCAGTTTAGTTTGTACATCTGATAAATGTCTTTCTATTGACACAATTAGACTATAAGTTAGGTCATCATTAATCTAGAAAGGTCATCAGCACATACTTTCTCTTAGGCCCAGCAAAGATCATTGAGTAACTAGGGTCAATCATAGAGCTGAGTGTCAGTTGTTGTCGTTATAGGGTTTAAGCCATTTTTCAGCACAAGATAGGCTATACATGGTGGCCAGTATTACAGTATTATTGGTGGAGGAAGAACCTAGAAACAACAACCCCCCTCCCCCGGAAGAACCACTGACCCATGAAAAGCTACTGGCAGGCTTTCTCACTTACCCACATTCATGAGTCTGGACTCAAACTCACTCTGGAATCAAACTCACGAAGACAGAGGTGAGATGGGGGCCCCAAGTGGCCGAGTGTTGTATGTTACAGATCACTGCCATCTCACCTCTGTGGGTTCAAGTCTAGGATTCCTGAATGTGGATATGTGAGAAAGTTTGTCAGTAGCTTCTCGTGGGTCAGTGGTTCTTTCCAGTGTATTCCAGGTTTCTTCTTCCACTATTAATACTGGGTGCCATGTTTAGCCTATCATGTGCTGAAAAATGGCATTAAACCCAACAACAACAGAGGTGAGATGGCAGTGATCCATAATGGTCAGCTCTTTAGACCACTTGGCCACACAGGGCCCCAGTGAGTGTCAGTCAATCAGCATGTAGAACTAGATTGAATTAAAAGTCTCCCCAACCCCTCCTTTGTTTAATTTGTCAAGCAGAGGACAGTTACATTAGATCAAGCATTTCAATACTTGTACAAAACCTTGAAAATAGCAGTGACCTGTGGTAATTGTAACACTGATGAAAAACAAAATTGCAACCATAGTTACATTTACTGTCTCAACTTCTTAGGGGTATAATTCTCCACAAAGTATACTAAAAAGAGGCGTTGCAAGTAAAAATAAAATTAAGAAACTGACTTGAAAAACTGGAAACCTTTACATCCATTGAACACTTATATAAAAAGGTCCATGCATTAGAAGGATTTTTATAAGCTGGACCATTTTGACATCAAGCTTGCATTGGGTACCTGTGATCTAAGTAAGAGGATAAGAAATGAAGTGAAGAAAATATGTGTTGAGTGAAATGTTTTGAGTGAAATCATCACAGGGAGAAGTTAACAGTGCAACTTGCTCATCCAAGGGATGAATGCATGGAAACATTTCCCTATGCCCTGCAAGCTGTATTACCACTATGCCCAGTAAGCTGTATTCCCACTATGCCCTGTAAGCTGTATTCCCACTTTGCCCTGTAAGCTGTATTCCCACTTTGCCCAGTAAGGTGTATTCCCACTATGCCCTGTAAGCTGTATTCCCACTATGCCCTGTAAGCTGTATTCCCACTATGCCCTGTAAGCTGTATTCCCATTATGTCCTGTAAGCTATATTCCCACTATGCCATGTAAGCTGTATTCCCTTTATACCCTGTATGCTGTATTCCCACTATGCCCTGTAAGCTGGATTCCCACTATGCCCTGTAAGCTGTATTCACACTATGCCCAGTAAGCTATATTCTCATTAAAATGAATAGTTGTGGGAATATACAACTGCAAAGGTCAAAATAAGGACATTGACATTTGTAGAAATTTTTTCTGGGGGTGGGTTTGTTGCAAAGCCATTTATTTAAAAAATCTTGGGGCAGGGAGGAAGGAGGATACATCATGTATGTGTCAATCATCATACATATAAAAATAAGACAAAGAATAAATGAATATATGGCTATCTCAGGTCGGAACTTTTTTCTTTCAATGCAAATGATAATATATACACAGTAGCAAAATTTTACAAATTTCTAGACACCTAAAAACATTCTCATTTTATGGTACATGTATGCCAAGAATAAACCAAGTGTCCTATTTATCCCAACTTGTTCCTTATTCGGTCTTTATAATTTTATTTGATGGTGCCTCAAACAAAAGTGGCAACACACTGCCCAGTAAATTTAAACTGATTGGACATTGGCAGTATTTGCACAAATTAGTTCAAATATTGAGATGTTGTTAAACATTGGGTGTGCTAGGAAATAACCACACATTCATTAAATAGACAAAAGAAGGCAGCAATGGGATTCCAGACACCCAAATTCCTTCCTGGGTAGTTTAACAACAATTTTGAAATACTATCTTATCTAAGGGCTTATGACAAAATGATATCATCTTTTGAAATATAGCACAACACTATGAAACTAAATCCAGATAAAATACAAAGTACTAACTTTCAACAATTCATTAAAGCTAAACTGATATACCTGTTGATAAAATTACATTACAGTACAAGCCACTCTCTCAGAATGGTTTAATGGCTGGTGTGATGGGGTTAAACTAATAATAAAAACAGTTTTCTAGAGATAACATACCCCTCCATTCCCTGTCCAATGCCAAGTCTCCTCTAGAAAGTACCCTCCAGACCCCAAGTTATATCAAGTCTCCTCCTAAAAGTACCCTCTAGACCCCCACTTTTATCAAGTCTCTTACTGAAAGTACCAGAAATGTCCTTCTAGTCCTCCTCTAATGTAAAGTCTCCTCTCCTCTTCAAAGAACCCTATAATATTCTTCCAGCCCAAACTCTTTGTCAAGTCTCCTACAGAAAGTATTGTCACATATCCTTTAAGCCCCCACTGATATCAAGTTTTCTAATCAAAGTATCCTGATATGATATATCCTTCCAATCCCCACCTCTGTCAAGACCCCCAAATGAAAGTATCCTCACATATCCCTCCAGTCCCCACATGTCAATACCCCTTTAATGAAAGTATCCTCACATATCCCTCCAGTCCCCATATGTGTCAATACCCCTCTAATGAAAGTATCCTCACATATCCCTCCAGTCCCCATATGTGTCAATACCCCTCTAATGAAAGTATCCTCACATATCTCTCCAGTCCCCATATGTGTCAATACTCTTCTAATGAATGTATCCTCACATATCCCTCCAGTCCCCACATGTGTCAATACTCCTCTAATGAAAGTATCCTCACATATCCCTCCAGTCCCCATATGTGTCAATACCCCTCTAATGAAAGTATCCTCACATATCCCTCCAGTCCCCACATGTGTCAATACCCCTCTAATGAAAGTATCCTCACATATCCCTCCAGTCCCCACATGTGTCAATACCCCTCTAATGAAAGTATCCTCACATATCCCTCCAGTCCCCACATGTGTCTATACCCCTCTAATGAAAGTATCCTCACATATCCTTCCAGTCCCCACATGTGTCAATACCCTTCTAATGAAAGTATCCTCACATATCCCTCTAGTCCCCACACTTATGTAAAGATTCCTGTTGAAAAATACCTCATTGCCCAGCTGTCAAATTTTATACTACTTATGAAAGTAATTATGGTCTCACACCACAATTTATACACTATTTATGCCCTACTTTGTTTCATGGTAATATTAAAGATACTGAATGCACAAAATTTTTTTGGAAAAGCACCTCTATATGTCTGATATGTGTACTAAGTTTGGTTGAAATATTTTCAAGAGTTTTTGAGACTGTGAATGTACCCAAACATGTAAAGTATTACCGATGCTTGAAATATGACAGTAAAACTAAAGGCAAAAACACACCTAGCACGTAACTTATTTTCTGTTAAATTCAATAATTTATCACCCATCTGATTTTCCTGCAGCATATGAATATATTAGACAATTAACAATTTTTCAGCTAGACACTGACACAAACTTTATACCTTCTGTTTATACTTGCTTATGAGTCCAACTGCACAGACTCAGATCTGCTGTTGTATAATGCAACTGAAGATCTGGGTTTGTGCAGTTGGTTTTGAACAATTAGTGGAACAAACAACATAGACACTGATCTGCAAGCACATTATGCTATCGCCAATCAGGACCATTGTTGCTTGCATTTTTGACTTGATTTATAAGTAAGTACATATGGTATATATACTGTTTGTAGAATCTCTACAAAATGTCTTTCTGTCTTCAGGTATTACACCAGGAGGTAAAGCTGAATAATATCTAGATAATACCAAAACAAGTCCTCCAACAGATGTGATCAATACAGAAAAACAAACATTATCACCATTTTAGGTCCCAAATCAAACTCACCCTATTGATATTCAAGTGGTCTTAGCTGATTTCTCCCCTTTGCTAAGGTATTTAAGTGGCTATATTGTTATCTCCCCCTTCATTGTGATAAGACTTGCTAAACAGACTCAAACATACAGGTGAACAGCAATAAAAATAATCAACAGAAGAGATTTGCACTCCAGATCCTATATTAGGCTTTATATAATGAATGTATTGTACAGACAGACTATTATCCCATCACCAACACTCAAAAACAGTGCCTGGTCTCAATCAAGCTGGTTCTGAATTACATGTACTAGGTTACCTCTCACAAATTCAGGAGTGCTCTGGCTGCTGTGAGGAATAAATTAACAACAAAACAAACCACAGTAACTTTTTAGAAAGGCAATATTCTTACCTTGTTATTAAAAATAGGTATAAGGTAGAGTCTATGTGGAGGAACATTTAGCAGTTGACCTGTTTGTATATGAGTACTGGCATGAAAAATGGACTTTAAAAGTTACTAATATGTTTGGTTGATTGATTGATTGATTGTAATCTTATGGCACATCAGCACTGTTAGGCTATTTAGTGACATACAAAATTTCATATCTACAATCATTTAAAAGGAGTAAAAGGTTTCATATTGACTAGCGATATAAAACCAGAATTGAAGGTAAAACAATAAAATGGTCACAGTAATAAGTAAAGCTTCCTGGTCAATGGAGAATGTAAATGGTGTATGTTAATGAAGACACTGAGAAGGTATTGAAAATATGGGATGGTACATATATAAAACTGCTTAAGGTGATAGCATAAAAGTTATATCTTAAAATTAATGTTTGCTTCTTTCAGGAATTCCATAATACATGTACAAGACACATTTATTGTATGAAAGAGTTCCTTCATGTCATGCACATTTTAATACTGATCGAACATAGGTTGGAGGTCCAAACACTCCATCATAAAGTGCTTAACAGTGAATGGTTCATTTCAAGAAATACACTCTGGCAGGTTCTATCCATTTAGTACATGTATGTGGGTTATATAAATATGGCCAGTTCTAATTCTTTCAATGACTACCTCCTCCCTATAATGGTTCTGTAGGAAGGAGTCCATTCTCCTAGGGTTGGCTTAATTGCATGAAGTTTGTTATTCACTGCATCATTTAATGATGCCTGCCTCTTTGATACTAGGATTAAAATCAGTATTTGGTAAGTGAACTTTTGTTGTGTGTTTTCCAATAACGATTCAGCTGCAGAAACCTTTTCCTCATCCTTGATCCATCAGTATAAATTCTTGTGTAGTTTTCAAATTGGGTGATGAGTTCATGATAAGAGGTGTGGAAGATGGTAGGCTTTATCTCCGATTTTGGTTGTTTAGGTAGCCAGGGAGGTGTTTCAGAGATGGACATTTTCTGAATTTTAGAAAGACCAATTTTGGTACTGTTGTTGTTGTGGGGCTTGAGGCCATTTTTCAGCACATGATAACCTTTACATGGTGGTTAGTATTAATGATGGATGAAGAAACAGGAAATCCGTGGAAAGAACCAGACACATGAGAAGCTACTGGCAAGCTTTCTCACATATCAACCTTTGCCGAATCTTAGACTCAAACCCACTCAGACAGAGGTGAGATGGCAGTGGTTGGATGAAATTCTAATGATGTTTGGTTTCATATAAGGTTTGAAAAACAGCCAAAAAATCAGGGCTTAGTGGGTTTGTTCTTAATTTGACAGCATATTGTATGAAAAGCATTTCCCTACTATGTGATAAAGCTGGTTCATTTTGCTTCAACGAGAAGGCTTTCACACAGGGATGTCTTAAATGCTCTTAGAGCGAGTCTTATTCCTTGATGATGAATTGGGTCAAGCATCTTCAAATAGGAATTTCTGGCTGTATCATAAATGATGCAACCATAATCCAGTTTGAAGCGAATAAACATTCTATATACGCTGAGGATGACTTTTCTATCAGCATCCAAGTCAGTGTGCACCGCTCCTTTAAGTAGATTTCAAGATTTCAAGCATTTAGCTTTCAAGTTCTTAAGTTGTGAAATAAAAGTCAGTTTTCTGTCAAAGATAATATATGCATTTAGGTTCATCATGACGTCTTTGTAACTGACAAAAATGCATACATACTGTTTTTGTTTTGGAGAATTTGAAACTGTTAGAACTGGCCCAATTCTGAACCCTGATATTTTGCTGTAGTTGTCTTTCAATTCTTGCTTTGATCGATAACATATTATAAAGTCATCAACTTATAAGGAGCAATCCATATCAGTAGCCAAACACTTGGTGATACTATTGATTCTAATGTTGAAAAGCTTAACAGATAAAATACTACCCTGGGGCACACCCATATCTTGCTTGTGCATATCAAAGAGGGTGGATCCCACTTTTACCTTGAATTCTCTGTTTGAGAGAAGGTTTGATATCAATGAGGGCAGATGGTCTTTTAGACCTAGATCATGCAGGTCATTTAGTATCCCATACTTCCATGTCGTGTCATAGGCCTTTTCTAAATCAAAGAAAACTGCTACTAAATGTTCCTTCTTGATAAAAGCATTGTGAATAAATGTTTCCAGTCTAACCAGCTGATCACTGGTGCTACCACCATAACAAAAGCCAGTTTGGAAAGGAGATAATAAATTGTTGGTTTCTAAGTACCATTCAAGCCGAGAATTGGTCATTCATTCCATTGTTTTGCACATGCAGCTCGTCAGTGGAATAGGTTGATAGTTTGTAGGATCTTCGCTATTTTTACCTGATTTGGGAATTAGTATTACTGATGCTTCTTTCCAAAATTTTGGTACATTAACAATAATCCATAAATCACAGAGGATTTCAAAAAGAAACTGTTAATGATGTTTCTGGTAGGTGTTTAAAAAAACTGGTAATGTATATCATCAGGCCCTGTGGATGTATCACGGGCCTCATTCAAAGATTCTGTAAGCTCCAACAGTGAAAATGGATGGTTACAACTTTCTGAGTTATTTGATGTGAATTTCAACTGTGTCTTTTCTTTTTGAGTTTCTAATCTTTGGAGGGCTTAGGAATAATTAGACAATGAGGAATTTTTTCTAGAAACTATATCATTTCTGGAATTGAAATTGTTGTTATTTAGTTTCAGTTATTTAGTTATCCCTTTCCATTTATTTTGCAGATCATGTCTCAAACTTTCTTTATAGAAGAACGAGAATTTTAAGTTAAATCATAATTTTTCCATGATGCTCTTTAACTTTCTTTAATCATGTGGTGAGCTTTGGCCCAAACAATATGGTACTTAGTTAAATTTTCGGATGTTGGTCCATTATTAAATTTTTTCAGTACTTCTTGGCATTGTGTAATGAATTCTTTACATTCTTTTGGTTCTTTAACAGTTTGGCAAGGTCTTAGGAATGGAGTCCTCTGCAATCTCAAATATGACAGAAGTCAAATGCCAAATAGGGTCATTATTGTTATATTTTTTTAACCTCTATCACTTTTGTGATTTGATCCACATAAAATATTTTTGGCATTAAAATACCTGAGTAAAACAAACAGCATGGGAAGTTGTTGAACAAGAGTGTCTAATATATTTGGTAATAGGCTGGTGTTTGGTGGTTTGTAAATGGAACAAAAGGTAATCACTTGATGCAGAGTGACTCAGCAATGGCTTGTGTTTAACTGGATGATGCTATGAGGGGCTCTATTGTTTATAGTAACAGAGGCCCCGTCAACATTCTGAAAGTAGGTATCAAACAGGGAGTAGTTTTAAGTGTGATGTTATCAGTATCTTTTAAAAATGTTTCCTGAAGGCATAGTACTGCAGGATCATGCCAATGCATTTATAAAATTTGTATTCCCAATTGAGTTCTGCTGTATAAAAGATATTACCTTAGTTTTGGAGTTAGTAAAACCAGCTAATTCAAGATTCCTTTGTTTTACTATCAAGACCAATATTAAAATCCTTTCCACACAGTCTGCAATGGGTGTGAAGCTGCCCTAGAATGGAACACTGTATTATGTAATTCATGTATTCATCTCTAAATTTATTTTGGATCTTTTCTAATCCATCTGTGAAATTATTTGAAAAACATTTTGATCCTAACACATGCAATGACTAAGATAAATCTTACGACTTTAAGTGCCAAATACCTACAGACTGGTTCTGTACCATATGTGAAAAAGAACAAAGAATCTGTGAGCAAAGATTACAAATTATCAAACCAGTCTGATTTCTCCTCACTAAGCAAAAACCGCTCCAGTGGCCTAGTGGTTAGAGCATCCGCCTCTGATGCAGGAGGTATTAGATTCGATCCCCGGTCAAGTCATACCAAAGACTCACAAAAATAGTACTAACAGCTGCCTTTCCTGATGCTCAGCATTAAGAGGTTAGTGTTAGGACTGGTGGGCCTGGTGTCAGGATAATGTGACTGGTTGGGACCTGACCTAATGCTACATGTCTGCAACATGATGCCCCAGTGCTAGACATCACTGTAAACTGCTACACTGCAGACATCGTAGCAATATGACTGAAAAATTGTAAAAGCTATGTTAAAAATCATAATTACATCACATCACTAACAAAGTAATACTGCTGCTATAAATAGAAACTTAGGTCAAGCAGAATCCAGCATATTCTTGGAAATAAGACAGCTACTATAAGCAGAACGTAGTACTAAGAAAGTGCATGCCAGTCTTTGAGCAAGCATACTCTTTTCTCGCAAGTGGAAGCCATCTTTTCAAGAATATGGTCTGTGGGATTATTTGGATGTTAATAAAAATGACAAAACAAATAATGAATTTTTTTGGAGAGGGGTATACTGAAAATGCATAATCTGGATACGTTTATGAGTAAGGCGTAATTTAATGAAAAAAAGCGTAATGAATACAACAAAACCATAATGATTGGTATTTATGCTTCACAGATATGGCTGAGGCATAAAAAAAGTTAGCATAAAACCAAACTTACAGCAAAGGATTTCTGCAAGTACCAAATATCTCCAATGACAAGTCAGGTTTGGTTTGGTGCTTATAGCACAGTGACACATTTAGTTTATTTTAGTGCTAAGGCAATCAGAGTAAAGTGCCTTGCCCAAGGAAATACCACTGTAGCTGACCCAATGGAAGGATTCAAACCCATACCCTTGCAGTTGTGAGTCACTGAGCCACTGTGGTTACTTGGATATGGTTGACCATGCCTGATTAACATTGAAATAAACAATTAACTGATTACAATCTGTTATCAATTTGGTTCAAATTATATTCTGATCCATTGCCTCTGTTTCAGATATCAGATTTTGTTAAAAATACCGAAATAACTTCTGTTTTGGCATAAAAAAATGGTAAATTAATCAGTTATTTATTGATCATCAATTAGCTAAAACCATTGATCAATCAGGAAATGCTATCAGATTTCTCCAATACCAATAACTTTTGCCACATCATTGATTTTCTAGGCTAGATACACATCCATGAAAAATATTTATCTGGAGAATGAGGAGTAAGTGGATTAAATGGTAGGTATTACAGTTTGTAGGTGTCTCACACAGTGGTAAAACATCTGTTTTGCACCTGTGATTTTGTTTATGTTCTAACCATAAGCAAGGTGCAGTGGCTATTCATCCATTACTAATTTCATAAGGACTTTTCCTAAATTCCTCTAATATAAAGCCCACTCAGATGATGTAAACTAAGCCAGAACACTCAACAGAAGTTTTAAGAATCTGTTTTTAACTCAACCACTTGTGAATGGAAAGTAGAATACTGTGGCCACTTATTGATGAACTGAAGATACAGACAATACATGTATCTGAAAAGCTAAGCATACAATTTATATCTCTAGTGAAGCTAATTTTATTCTGCAGATTCAGTATCAAGAATATTGAAACAAATTTGATTCTTTGGTTTTTGACATATACATGTATTTACTAATGATATTGCAGTCTTTCAACAAATCAAATAGTTTTAGGCTGATATGAAAAGTAAAAGGGTCTCATCATAATAAAGGTACATTTTACTCCTTGTAAGGGTGCAAATTTCTGTCAATCTATAAAGAGCACATTAATTTGGGCAGGTGAACGATTAATTAGATTTATGGGGACAGATGCATGTTAAATTATTATACTGCATGGATTTTAATGTCTGTGTTGTGAAAGTAAGTGATTCTTAATTAAGCCTTCATTTATTTAACAATCAGACTGACTGGAAGGAAAGGGTTAACTTTGATCTTTGTATCCAAAAATGTCAGAGTGAGATCTTCCAAAATCAGTTATTTGGTAATCTGGAGGTGAGGTGGACCACACTTTTGGCATCTAGTAGAAAAAAGGTGGTAGATATATTTAATCCTGATTGGTTATGCCAAATAAGTGGCAAGGTTTCCACATTAAATTTCTTGGTTTAATATGCCTCATCACAAAAATTTAGTCAGTCTATGTTTTTCTACAAGAGAGAAAGAACAAGAGACTCTGAGTTTGAATTTTGAAGAAATTCTCTCTCAAAAAAACAATTATCCAAGGGATCAGATGTCTGGAAAGTCAATGGACACAATTCTGGGGTAAAAGCAAGTAAAGCTTGAAGAACAAGGAGAGATATTTCCACCGACATATCCATGCACTGATGTATCCATGTACCTACTTATTCAAGTATCTACATACTTATATATCCACCTACCCACACAAAGGACCAAGAAGAGTCACAGTGAAGTTGGAATGAACCAGAAATAAGCATCTTATGAAGTTGTACAAGGCAATGACTTTGATTGTTCACTTGACTCTATGATGAACTAATTCTTTCATTTAAAACAGATTGGTTGTCTATATAAGTATATTTGTGTTTTGAGAATAATTTATGTAAAAAAGAAGTATCTTCCTAATATAATGTATCATCACAGTTGTTATGTAATTCATTCAATTCAATTTGTCTTTTCATGTATGGGGGGATTGTGTCATTCTGTTTATATATCTGCTCAGTTCTCTATTTATTCCCTCTATAAAATGCACACTTTATATTAATATATACTCAATCCAGGCAATAACACCGAGGTAATCAACCTCTAGATAACAATAACTCAATAAAGAGGACACATTGTAAGATGGTACAATCCACCAATCAAATCAACAACCCACCACCGCACTCCTGTTCAAGCATCTTCTAAGATCAAGCATATTTGATTGCTAGATTAGGAATTTACCATATTTGACATAATTTTCCCAGATGCCATCTTTTTCTTTTCCTTCTTCAAAACTTGCATACAAATATTCCTTAGCAAATTAATGCGTCTCCATTTGGCATCACACTGTGGGATAAATGGCTATAAAAACACCCTAAACATCTAGCTTTTCTTGAATTTTACCATCTAGTGCATGGTTACCACATAACCTTGTGGTTTAAATCAGATAAAAAAATAAAAATGAGCATGGGCTTTTATTCTGCACAACCATACTGAGAAAGAGAATTTATTTCTGAAGTGAAATTCCCAACAAAGGGACCTAATTCTCATGACAGACATTTTTAAAATAATCTCAGTATGTGCTTATTATGACAAGCTTTAATTTCATGAAATTTCCCCCAATTAATATTTCTAAGTAATCTTTGCTAGAGCTAATGTAGAATAATAGTAAATTCTTGAAATGTATAACAGCTAATTGCATTATGACAAAAGACCACTGCATTAGAGTGAAAACAATATTTTATGAAATAGTGCAAATTCCAGTTACAAAGATTGGGGTTTTGGGGTAATTACATGAACTGAGTGTTGAGCACTGGATTAAAACTTCTGCTTTTAACTGTATCACTATCCAATGGTACACTGTTAAAACACTTTGTTTGGCAAGGAAATTTTCTCTCATTTGTCCATAATTTTAACATGAATGACCCCCCCAAAAAACATTTTATTGCAACTGTCAGGTGTACCTTGATTTGGAGAAGCAGACTGACTGGAAATTTATTCAGCCCAATATCTGAGACATGCCTATTAAATCTCCAGCATTGGCTGAAATTTCTTGAAATGACTGAAAGGTGATCATGATTTTCATTAAAACCCCAATGCTGCCATTAATTAAAAAAAAGCTGTATATGCCAAATCATCTGAATGACACTGAATCTTGAAAGCTACTGGTTCAAAACATCATCGAGTTCCCTTTAAAAGAGACTACATAAACATTTCATCACATTATGAACCATTTAATTTCTCCTTTAAACTAAGAAACACTCCATTTTTCATGTGTATGAATTAAATACAATATTAATCAATGACATCTATGGGTCAACTGATTTCAACTGAAAGCGGGAATGCAAGATTTCATGATGTCACCACAGTAAACATAAAAAGTCAGCACCACACTATGTCAGATTATCTCCAGACCAAGTTCACACTTCAAAGTATTCCAGTGCCCATGTTGATCACCAATATTCATCAAAGTCTTTTTTTTTATATCTAATTCACACTTTTTCTTCTCAGATCTTAAAAAATACAGCTTTTCCACTTTTCATTCCCTCATGAACCAATCTGTGTGCCACATGCAAATCTTCTTGTTTTTAGTTGCTAACAGAATTTGTTATATGTAGTACATCACTATTTTTTGAGCTCTCCCAAGAAAGAACGGAAATATGAGTGACTTTGTAGACTAAATTAAGGGGATGCACCTCTTAATTTAAAACTGAATATCTGAACCTCTTATTTGCTTTTATAACAAATCATTTCCATCCTTACAAGCTTTAGTTATAATGGAGAAATTTATAATAAATGGTGGCATTGGGGAATTAACACAAATTTTGATGACCTTTGGTAGAGGTGAGATAAAAAGGGGAGACTGACCCAACAATGATTTTGGAAAAAACACATTTGATACATATTTTGAGTTTTTGTATTGTTTAATTGTTTCTTCAGTGTTCAATATATTTTTTTAAGAATATTTACGGGCAGTTAAAGTTCAATTAATGTCACAATGCCAAAACATACTTTCCCCGCAATGCTAAAAAAGCACTGACTGAAACTGGGGATTACATGTTTTGTTATACCCAACTCAGAAACTTTCTCCTCAAGATCAACTGAGATTGGTCACTATTTGTCACTGAGGATGAATGGCACAAATGTTTTGTATGTCTTCAACCTGATCAATATCATATTTCTTTACCATCAGCATAACTGGTGACATATGTACATATTTGACATTCATTTCCCATATCAATGTCATAAATGTTTATATATTTGTTTATCTATCTACTTAGGTGTAAAGCCCACATACCTTCTCTGAGTAAAAAGGTCAATGAAGTGCAATTGCTGTTCCCCTTGTTTACCAACAGGATCAAGTTTATTGTTAAGAAATTAAAGCATCTGACTTGCTTGGCTTCAAATGAAGCATGCATGTACATTGCTGCACATGTTATATTAAATCCACTTCATATCATAATTAGCGCATATAATACTATCAACTCCTATTCCTCTTTTATTTCCTTGGATAAAAAAAGTTAACAGACTTCTTCATGGTCTGCCAACTGATTTAAGTAATATGCTCTAAGCATAATATTTTTTGGGCTCTACTCCTTATTTTAAACAGATTCAATAATGGAAAGCTGAAGAATGGGCACAATGAGCAATGTCACAATGAGCAATGTCCATCATTTATTCTATATAAAAGGACCACTTGCCCACTGACCATTCTTACTGCAAGTTATGAATGAATAGTGCCCCATCTAGTAAATTCCTGAAATAGCAGAGAAGAAAAGTGATATCTTGAGCACTTTTTAAAACAAATGAGCATTTGTGGGCAATCAAAAGGATTTTATACATCTGAATTTTGTTTTTTCAGAATTTCAAAAGTTTTCAGAAGTTGAAATAGATAAATGCTCATTTATACATTATCCATAATTAAATAAATAGAAAATTACATATGTGGGGTGTTTTAAAGATTTAGAGAGGCAGATGGCTAAGTTCTACAAAGGTAGATGAGAGGGTTACTATAGACATGTTGTGTCGTAATGTTTTATTTCTATACTAGACCATTCTTTTACATTTTGCAATGTCTGGTTCCATTAACTAAACCCTTTTATCAGGAAGAAAAACAATTGCTTATATGCTTGATTTCATCTGCAGGACATACCTGGCAATACATATGTGCCCAAAGCTTATGATTGTCATTGTGTCCACTAATTAATACCATACCATGAAGCATAAACAGCAATAAAAGATTTCTTTGTTTATTGATACTTATCACAACAATATGTCCACTCAGTGCCTTTTTTTATTTCCTGGGAACATAAATAGTCCCATATGTACTTGATTTCATTTCAACATTTTAATGATCATAAGCAGGCATATACCTGTACTTAAAGCATAGACTGATCAACGCCATCTAGTGGTGCATGAAGAAGGTTTATAGTGCCATTTTAGTAGAAGACTAAAGTTGCAAAAAGATGAAATTAAATGGTACACAATATGCTACAGGATGGTTAGATCAAAATTCTTTGTTTGTAAAGCTATGTCTATGAACAAGCAAACATGCAGATCCTGCCCTTCAACAAATAAAATGATAGTGTAACCAAGGATTTTTGAGAATGCATGAAAAAAAAAAACCTACACAAGTTTAGAAAAATTATGGGTATTTAAAAAGTGTAGTAAAATTAAGGCATTTCCCATATGTACTCTATAGTCATTATAATGACTACTGTCACTAACAGTATGATTTCAAAGTTATGCCTGTAACTAACCATGCATTAAACTTCAGAGCATTACTCTCACATGTTTCTTTTGCTCAGCAAAGATGAAAAATGAAGACAATCAATACTGAGTAAGACAATATCAGGATGTTTTTACTCTGCTTGTCAATTATTCTCATGATTTCAGAATTTCATAATAATAATAATAATAATAATAATAATAATAATAATAATAATAATAATAATAATAATAATAATAATATAAAGTGTACTTAAATCATGTACATGTATATCAATTTTAGAAGAGCCACATATTTTTTCAGGACCTGCTATTGATGTTCTTACTACTACTACTACTACTACTACTACTACTACTACTACTACTACTACTACTACTACTACTATTAATAATAATAATAATAATGATAATAATAATAATAAATACTATTATTAACAACAATGACAAGAACAGCAATTCATGATGAAACAAGGTGGAGTTTTTTTTAAAAATTATATATGCATTCAAGGTACTCTTCTAGGAAAATACACTGCCATGTTCATTTTTGATTCTGAAGTTAACACCATTTTCTCTCTACTTTTTCAGAAACATATCGCCATGTCTCCTTTAAGCATTATATTCTTTTGAAAATTACCTTCCCCATGCAGGCTGAAGTTATTATTGTAGAATCATGCTTACAGTGCAAATTGTAACTAGGCAACAAAGATGCAATCAAAGTCTTGAACCACACTACATGTGTCATGTTCAACTTAACAAAACAGAACTGACATTCCAGCCTTGATCCGATACAGATGTACTATCTAGTCTCATGCTTAACTTCTAATAGAAGAGCATGCACATTTTAAACGATTAACTTTTACACATTTCAAGACAAGAATTTAGTGCTTGGTTTGATTTGAAATTGTTTAGTATGCATCTGCTCTTAACACTATTGACTTATTCATTTTAGGGGAAACTTAACTTGTTTGACTGACCTAGTTTGTTTTGTACCCATACACATCTACACTTGGTATGGCTCTAGCTGATGCATGTGATAGTGTCCTTATGAAGATAAAATAAATTTTATATTAATATTAATATCAATCAATATTAATATCAGCAAGAGAGCATGTCAGATGACTATATTAATTAAAATGTTATTTTATAATCGTACAATAAAGAAAGTTTTTTTACAAAACTATCATCAGATCAGGACCTGAATATTCTTTATTTATGTCTAACCTATTTTTTAAAACTGATGTTAAATATAAATTCTTACCAAAGCACAGCAGAAATGTCTGAACTTATGCATGAAATCACCTTCAGATAAAACCTTCGATAAACAGACAAGAAAATATTGTTTCAGTGGAGGCTTAAAACTTCATAAACAATAAATACAAAATTCCAGCAGATGTATTATTCGTAAACCTGCTTGGAGCAATACCCAGATTTACTACCAGACCAAACTCAAACAAAGAGAATTACCAGAACAAAAATGAAATTACTGGAACCAAGAAATCTTTTGTTTTGAATCAACTGTCGACTCCTTGAAACCATTATGCATGACTAGGATGAATTTTCCTAGGAATGCATCTGGATGGATTGTTTTCTTATAAAGCTAAGGCCAAATGGTGAAAATTAAATGAAAAGTCTACAAAATGGACTAAAACTAACCTTGACCAGGACATAGATCACAACATAAAAAAGGGAGTTCAATAATTCTTGGTTGTAGGAGTTTCCTTTGTTTGAGGCCAATGAACATCGAACAATCACTTCTTGCAAGATATGTAAGAGTTTCCCCTCAACTGCAGACAAAACAAGTGGAACGTTTGTAGGACAGTCTATTATAAGAAAAGATACACACTGTTAAAACAACAAAAATGTACAAAGCATAATACATGCTGGCAAAAATAAGGTCATGGAGAAAGGCATTTATTTCATAAAGCCAAGCAGGCTGGTTCTCAGCTCAAAGCACAGCAGTGTACAAGCCAATACAAAGTGCAACCAATTGATGTAACTTTCTGAAGGAAATTTGTGATAAAAATGGGTAAAAAGAACCATCAACAAAAATTACTTAAAGGTTTACACAAAATATATTGTTTTTCTCACTTCTTTAATCTAAATATACTATTTACAGCAAAATTAAGACAAGTTCAAGTTTACACATCATTTTTCCATACTACATTTACACAGCAATAAAAGCAAAAATTTTATCAGTCCTGTCTTTCACTATTCATTTTAACTAAGAATATATGAACAAGTGGTCATTTTATACTTTATTTGTTCATTGAAAACTTGATTTTGACAAAATTTCTCCACCCTGATGTAATTGTATTAACTTTACATCTTTACAAATAAATTATTTTTTGCATATAAAGTATTTAGTCTTCTCATTTATCTGTCATTGAAGAATTTCATGTTTAATATGCAATGCCATACAGTT
Source organism: Potamilus streckersoni (assembly GCA_016746295.1). Classification (NCBI taxonomy): domain Eukaryota; kingdom Metazoa; phylum Mollusca; class Bivalvia; order Unionida; family Unionidae; genus Potamilus; species Potamilus streckersoni. The sequence continues at coordinate 437,403 of JAEAOA010001001.1, read as the reverse complement.
TCATAGCTCTGGGTGTTATATACCTCTGAGCAGATGATATGGGAATTATAACATTTTATTTTATCAATTGTTTTAGACATATTAGAAACTAGACAGTGCTAAAATTAACCTGATAGCCAGACACCCGGAGCCCCAGTGTTTAAGCATGATTAATTTTTTAAGCCAATTTAGGCAGCAATTAACTTTCAGCAAAGACAATAATTAGTTCAAAACTTATAGTTAATGGAGTTTTACCATTAATTAATAAAAGGGGCATCAATTTATATTTTGCACATAATGCATTATACTGACATATGTCTACTTGGTTTGGACCAGAATTTACTCAGAGAATCCAGCTGAGAAATTTTAACATAAGGACCATCTATTTTCTAGTGAATGTAGTTATGAACACTAATGACACACATATTCCATCAAATCCCCTATTGAACCCTGTTGAATTTACGAGTTGTAGCAATTGCAACGTTGTGTGACAAATAATATTAAAAAAGGAAAAATTTTGGGCATATGGAAATCAGAGTCTGAGCATGTTGAATTTATGCCAGGGTTTGTGATTTTTTTTAAGTTACCAGCCATTGGCCTGTGTCTAAAAACTTTTTCTTTGAGCACTGAATATACCTTGCAAGTATTAGTTGAAGACACAACAGTTTGTATTGAAAATGAATGATTCTATTATTGATTGTATCAACAGCTTCTGTTTATTTAAAGCATTAACAAAATTACCATGATCAGAGCACACCTCCCCCTACTCTGTACCTACATTGGCTATCCATTTGATTCAGAATCAAATATAAAACTTATTCTCTGTGCTATGTTTCACTGATGGGCTCCAGTTCAACATACCTATCTGACCTTACCCATGTGTACACACCAGCAAGATACTTATGCTCCTCGTCTGACAATCATATACTCATTATTCCTACTATAAAAACAAAATTACATGGACAGTGTTCCTTTGCATACCAGGGCAACATGGAATGAATTGCCTACTGAACTTAAACATAAATACACAGTGATCTCATTCAAGATTGCTCTTAAAATCTCACCTATTTTGAATGCAAAAACAAACTTAAAGTCCTAATAATGTTTCCTACCTTAAATATTTCAATGCATTTTATGTTTTCTAATTGTGTTTTTTTTGTAATCATATCCTTATTTATATTTTTTATGTTTTAGGTATTGTCTAATGTTGTAAAGCACTTAGAGCTTCTAAAGATTAGATGTTATACAAAGTCAATGTTAATATTATTATTATTATTATTATTATTATTATTATTATTATTATAAGGAATATCTGGCACTAATCAGTTGAGAAATTATAAATTGACTAACGAAATGACAAAGTTTATTTTTACAGTCTTTAATTCTTGGATGTTTTTCATTTTGAAAATTAAGTAGAGGGGTACCAAAAATAAGAGGGTAAGTGAATACTACAGTCACTATTTAACTGGTTAATTTTTTAAGTTAGGTATTACAGTTAATGCACAAAAATGAAATATAAATCACATCATAATATAATATAAAGTTATAAATATACTATACACTTAAGACCTCACAATATACTGTGCTAATCCAACTGAAGTAAATTACCATGGAATTTAAATAAATAAATATTCTCCTTTCAGTTTGCTCATTAAAAAAACAAAACATTTTCAGTAAAATTATAATATTCTTTTGTATTTAGTAAAAATTTTCTAATTACATTTATAAACCATTTTATTTCTTATTATGAATATTTTCTCTTCATTCTAGTGATTTTATTTTTTATGGCAATTTTGTTTTGCCTTGGTTTGTTCCAGTAAATCTTGTTACTGTGGACATCTTTGCTTAAAAGCTATTTAATAGTCCAATGTTAGACCAAAAGATATGACTGAATTTGTGACACAGTTCAGGGAACAGTGGATTTCACATGGAAACTGTGATCCGTCCATAGCTTTAAACACAGGAGTGCTTCAAATAACCAAACAAAGTAGCAGTTCAATAAGTCGTCATGGATACTGTTGTTATAAAAAAAAATTAAAAAAGGCTAAAAGACAAAAGCAGGAAAGTGCTTTTTATGTTCTAAAATGAGGGCCTATCAAGTTCTTAAACTGTTTGATTGACACTTTCCAGTCAATACAAGTCAGATATTGTAATAGTTTTAACTGGAAAGTCAATTGTTTTGCAATTGTGGGTATACCATGATTGTTCATGTGAGTTTCATATGATCACTACGTAATGCAACTTATTTCGAGTATGAATAACAAATTAGAACTGATCAAACAATAATAAGGGAACCCAACAATTAAATACATTAATCGCAAACTATCAACTAGTTAATGAAATCATATAATTTAATGTATCAACCCTGATATTTATGTTTGCATAAATCTCAGAGTCGAGGTCTTACATACAGGACTACGTAATGCAATTTCTACAGTAAATGTGATAAGTGAAAGGAAAATGAAAAGAAATGTACTTTAGTGGGACAAACAGCAAATGGGTATAAGCATGAAACTATACCTACTCATATTACATAATTAGATCTCAAAAGTCTACAAATTAACCTACCTACCTGAGCACCTGAATTTCTGTAACAGGTGAAAACCAACACTTCCTACCTTCTTCGATGTACGCATAGTTTAATGACGTAGTACTCATGCATACACATTATAAACACTTCCGGTACCCTTGCCCATAGTGAGGGAGAATTTTGTGTATGCATAATGTTCACGGAAAAGTTGACGGATTATTGTTCCTAATTGCTTTATAAAAGATAAAGCACGCCAAACAGCAAAACAATAAGAGTAAAAGTATATAGATACAGATTTTACACTGAAACAAATGTAATTATTGGGTGTCATTTCTGTTATGTTTTGCTAAATAACAGAAAACATGGTTTGATTTTAATGGCTAGATTACAACTGACTTAAACAGTGAAAACACATCAGCCATAATTTATGCTATCCTATTTTTAACTAGATATTTATATTCAGGAAATTTATATAAAATTATATAATACAATTTGAAATAAAAGGTAAGTTAAACATTCAAATTGTTATTCATCCCATGGTAGAATGGGCTACTTCCACCTGATGGAGTCCTGTAATTGGTACATTACAGTATTTTGAAGTGATATGTGTAACATTTCAGTCTTTTGGTGATTTTGAAGCAGTAAAAGATATGTGACAAAAGTGGAGGCTGGTGTCACACTTGCGTTAATTTATAGTATTAATAAGATTATTTTGTGTTGTCAGAGATTTCATCAAATTTTATCGAAAAAACATCAGATTCCTGTGGATGCATGTAGTACTGTTGTTGTTTTGGCAGAGTAAAACCATTTTTCAGAGCATGATAGGCAGTACATGGTGGCCACAATATGGTGGAATAAGACCTGGTAAGAAATGCTTACCCATAAGAAGTTGCTGGCAAGCTTTCTTACATACACATACTGGCCAAGTCTAGCCATACATGTAAGACCTTGATACTGATATTTTTACTTTTGGCATCTAGATCTTACTGTCCAAATAATGGCACTGTATATTGTGTTCCCATGTCGTTTTTTTTTTCAGAACAAGAAGTCAAATTTTTATTAGTGTTTCACACACTTGTAGCATATATTGGTGCTTTTTTTACAAATTAAAGTTATGATGTTTTAGTCTTTTTCTTTTTAGTCCTGACGTCTTTTTCTTACTAATTTCAAATTCACACACAAGCAAATGGACATGTTTTCAAGTTCCCTTGGCCATCATATCAGTTAGCTGGAATGTGATGGAAACCAGGAATACTGAAATCAGTTAAAAGGATAAGATTCTTGAATGCTGTCTAAACACTTTCTTCAGTATTATTATATTTGTATTTGTTTTGTTAAAGAAGTATACTTCATCTTAACCTGATTTCAGCATTCTTGGCTTCCATCACATTCCAGCCAACTGAAATGTAGGCCAGCAAAACTTGAAAACAGGTCCATTTATTTTGCGAGAATTTGAATTTATTACAGAAAAGACATTGGAGTGAGTAAAGTCTGACTAAATTATTATGACTTTGTAGAAAAGTGTCATTATTGGCTGCAAGTCGTGTGAAATATTCCTGAAAATTTGACTTTTGTTACTATGTTAGCTGACATAAAATCATGCTACACAGCGACAAAACATAAACATCAGTATTGAGGTCTTACATGTAGGACTAGGCCAAGTCCTATTACTAATTAAAGAACCCCTATTTGATGGACAGGTTGGTACCATGGGCCCATGTGTATCAATGGAGCAGCCATGTGAAATCTGCACCCAGCACTTTTTCAGCCTACTGTTAAAAATTTTGAACAGTGCCTCACATACACTGAACGAAATTAATTTAATTAAATCTATTATAACAGAATTGCTGATAAAAGTTTAGAAATAAATGTAAAATGTGATTTAACATCTTTGATATTTTCTTTTGAACAGCTTTCCATTTTTTTCAACTCGTAACTATATCTGTGTCACCATCATTTTTTGCATGTGGTACAAGTCATTGCTACCTTAGCTTATTTGGAATATAACCAGATCATAGTAAATATATTAATTTTTGATAACATAGAATATTCAGATATGACATAGCAAGCCTTTATTTTGAAAACAAATTACCATGAGAATATCATGTTAGCTGTCATGGTGGACAAGGTACAGTTACTGTAAGCATTCCACTATAATTTACCTGATATATATATTTCCAAACATCATGATAGTCCTAAGTCTACTTAGTAGATTTTAACTAGTCATTTTACTGTCTTTGACAATATTTATTTGATCCATTATAAAGTATAGGACCAGTGAATTAAAAGCAGTCTCTGAGGAAAAAACATTTGTCTTTGAGAAGAGATATGAGTTACATTCCTTTTTGTTAGAGTCAGGATCCATTCAATATTCAAAATGTTTTCCATAAAGGCAGGTGATGTTTTGGTTCATGGGTCACATTGAATTAGCTTTTTTTTAAAATTTTGTTTTTATCACAGGCTTCTCACATAAGTTGACTGTCCTTTGATCTTGGCTTGTTGAGCAATTGACTAATCCAGCTATTGTTTTGAGAGTGTAAACAAAAATAAGATTTGTTAAAATTGGTGATGATTTCATTTATGGGATGGTTTAAAGTGAGCAGAATGCAGTAAGCTTGTGTGGAACACAACTATAGGAGAGAGCAACATGTACCCATATTAATGATTTTGTTATACAGTGCACATAAGACAATCTTATTAATAATAGTAATAATGATGATGATAGCCAAAAACAAATTTTTAAAGGTGAATGCATGTTCAGTGGACACCTGTTGGTAACAGGCAGACTTGCCTTTTCCCATGATTGTCCACTTGACTGTATAGTAACTTTACATTTTATGCTTTCAGATTCTAGTCTATGTCAGAAGTAATACCGAATGGGACAAACAAAAAGTTCCTTTGACTCACCACCCCAGTTAAGGCTGATTCAGGGCAAGCTAGAGCACCACCTTGAAGTAATCAAACGTCTGGCTTATATTTCTTACAAAGAATTTGTTGACTCAGTCATTGAACTCAATAAGATGTAAGTAAATTCATTGATTGAAAACAAACGCAATGTAAATGTTCTTAAGTACTATCATCTTTGATTACTTTTATTTCTTACCATGAAATCAGTTAGGACATGCATTGTTACTAATGCCTGCATTTTCTTTGCATATGTCAGATTAAGTTTTGCATTTTTTTATTAAGGTCGCTAAATTTTCAGTCACTGTGGTAGGGTTTATATGTTCAATTAACAAACTTTTAGTTTTATAATGGCAAGCTAAGTTAACATTCAGAATGCACAATTGGAGTCCTTTTAGTCTGTTGACACTTATTTAGGTCTAACGTCATTGTTTTTTAAATGCATTTTCCATTGATATGGGTAAATTTTATTTATGTTTTATGTGAAGGTATTTCCTTATATTTAAAGTGTTGACTGCATGTCAAATATAATCCAAAACTTGATGCAATAGAAGAATGTTCCACTTGTGTAAATTTTTGTAACCATTCTTGTATCTATTCATATTATCCCACATTTTAATTGTTTATGCGCATGCTTAGTCATTCAAATGGATTGAATTTATTTTCTTGACTTTGTCGATGAAATGCATATATCCTATAAACTTTCTCCAAATCCAATTAAACATTTTAATTGCAAATATCGGCATTTGTAAAGAAAGAATAGTTGTATCAGTTGTAGGTTCTCTCAACGTAATGTTTCTTTCCAAATCTTGAATGAGTTTCAGCTGTTATTACAATTAGATTAATTGGAATTTTTAAAAATTTAAGCTCTTCGTCCTTCACTGACTGTCGAGGTAAACAACTCCATTTCCAAGTTAAAAGTGGCACAGATGATACAGTTTTGTGGAAAGGCACTGTGAGGATCCAATGCCAGAAGGTATTATTCAAATGGTCAGAAAATATGTAAACTCCATTTTACACCATGTATCATTTTTTATATATGTACATTGCATAGATTAACAAAATAATGAAGAAAAATTAGCTTGCTAATGTTTGTGCATATGTTGTGGAACATTTAACTACATAAGGATCTGCAAACCTCTACAATTTTATTGTAAAACTTACTGAAGTAAACCATATTTTGTAGATAAATTAGCAAAGCATGTATATGATCCTTGCATCAAAATCTAGATATGGGCTTGTTCTAGACCCAGCGTTTCATCTTACACTCCCAGGAGTTGTCAAGGAACAAGAATAATTTTAGCAAAAAAAATAAAATCAAATGTTCTACTCTACCCACAAAACACTCATGTAATCAAGCTTTGGGTTGTATAGAATCATCTGAAGGTGTCATCTAAGAAACAGAAACATGTTGATAGTATAAGTAACATTCAGCCACTTAAAAAATTCCATACAAATGGGCGGAAAAGCAAGAACAGTGATAATTACATTTATTGGACATTGTGTTGTATTGGTTTGAGTATTATTATTACAGCTGGGATAATTGTGTGCATAGCTGCCAAACCTCATGATTTTAGCATGAATTTCACAACTTTCTATAGTGATTCACAGATTCACGCTGCATGCATAAAAATCGTGAATTCCCTAAGTCTCAATTATTTTAAATTTTCCTGTTAAGTTGTTTTGCCAAAACCATCTGATACTGCTAATTGTGATATTAGTAGAACTATAGCCGATTTGTACAGTTGGCTTGGTAGCAAGCATTTAGCATATTGTAATATATGTGTGTGTGTGTGTGAGTGAGAGAGAGAGAAACTGGGTCCTAACCGGAATTTTTCTCAGCGTATGTGCCACCAACACTGATTTGAATTACTGTTCAGCAGCACATCTTGAAATGTTTTCCCAAATAAGAAAAAGAAATGTGTTGCACAAAAAAATGAAGTATAGTTTGGAATATGCCCAAAATTGGCCATGCATTCAACCATCAAATACCAATATGCATCATGCACACAGTGTGTGCCACAAATATTAGCATTGAGCATGGTGGCAGGGACAATGTGAGGGAGCTCATTATGAGCAAAAAGCACATAGAGATTGGGAAAGTACATGTAGGTACATTTTTCCAGCATTGGAATTTTTAAGATTGAAAGATTAGCATATATCATAATTTTCTGGAGTTCACAGTTTTCTGCACTTGCACTGACATGACTGATCCTTCACCATTTGACGTTCATCTTTTGGATTAATACAGGGTCCATAGGGGACAGTGAAAACCTTGAAAAACCTCGAGAAATAAATTGTTCCCTCAAGGCCTTGAAAACACGTTGAAAATTCAAAATATTGTCTGTGTACCTCGAAAAGTCTTGACTTTCATGAAACCTAGGAATTAATAAATAGCTTTTGTTTTACAGAATTTAATAAAAATAAAACGGGAAAAACAACCCAAAAAATTCTCTCCCTAAATTTGTGCCAGAACATATTTCTCAACAACTGGCCACTGCGCAGTCAAACGTTTTGAACGTCTGATTGTATGAGCCCAAGATATAACAGTGGTTTAAATTTGAATCACTTGCATCAATATGGCTGGCTGCCAATTCCAACTTTGGTGGCTGGATGAAGAAAAATATAAAGTTTGGATTATATTATCTGTCTCAGAAAGCTTTGCAAAAAGCAAGTTATGCCAGAAGGATATTTGCATGCAATGGAAGAGAGAGTGCTCCCCTGTCACATGCAACTCTTGTAGGCCTGATGGCCCTTAATACAGGCAAAACAAGAAGCATTAAGCATGAAATCATTTTTGACGAAAGAGGTATATCTGCAAACACACAGATTCAAGTTTTAAAATACAAATTGTATTTAATCTTAATTGTGAAGTTAGTTCAATCCTGTTCTGTTTTGGGATTGAGTGGAAATAGCACAGACGATAATTGCAATGAACACAATAAATCTAAAATATAGAATACAGCCGAGAGAAATATTAATGTATCTAATCAATAATATAAAAACAAATATCTTTGCTTTTTCTATTGGAATGAGTGAAGGAGAAAAGAAGATACTGAAAAAGACCTTGAGACAATTACAGCTGCTGCTGACAACTATGTATTGAAAGCAAAGATCCAAAGGAAAATTTCCTTTATCATGACATCAAAATAATTTGAGAAAAAGTGAAAAGGACAAAATTGCTGAACTGGGAGCTCTTAAAAAACTGCTTGATGAAAAAGCTACAAGAACTTAAAAATTCATTCTAAAATATTTTGGACTTTGTAAATAGTGTAGTGTAGACAGAGTAAAAATGAACTTTGTTCAGTGACTACATTATTCTAATGCCCAGATGTCTATTGCTTAATATTAATGGGGAATATATCAATGATCATACTATTGACTTCATGTTTTATTTTTTTGGTTTTAAAAATAAAATTGCAAGAAATGTTCCTTGTATGGAGTAATAGTAAGTATTAACTTGTGTTTGCATACAGTTTCATTTATGTTGTTGTTGTGAGTCTTAATGCCATTTTTCAGCGCACAATAGGTTATTCATGGCGGCCGGTATTAATGGTGGAAAAAGAAACCGGGAAATCACTGTAAAGAACCACTGACCCATGAGAAGCTACTGGCAAGCTTTCTCACATATCCACATTCACCAAATCTTAGACTCGAACCCAAGCAGACAGAGGTGAGATGACAGTGACCCATAACAGAGAGCGCTTTAGACCATTCGGTCATTCAGGGCCCTTTCATTTATATATCTTTTAAACTAATGTATTAGTGCACCTTGAGAAAATGAGATTTTGAATCTTGAAAAACCTTGAAAAAACCTTGAACATTTTGAAAGAAATATACTACTAACCCAGTTTATACCATTTCATAATTAAACTACACTGCAGTTAAAATGTTTTCAGCTCCAAGGAAAAAAATTGGTATTCAACAAAAAGTGAAGTATAGATTACATGTTACAATCCTGTAGTTTAATTGTGTGTGTTAAAGAATCAATTCTGTATAAACTTTTTATTTCATTTTTATTTCATTATATGTAATTATTAATAGAATTATAATATCAGTCTAATATGTTTTTGACATTACTTGAGTCGTAGATATGACTCGTGAGCACGTGCTGTGTATAATAACAAATTCATTACAAGTAAACATTCAGGAATAGCTATGAAAATGATTGGCTGATACTTGGTCAGGACTTCCTAATGTCCAGAAGTATTACAAAATTGCATGCATCCTCGTCTGCATGCAATTCAAACATATTAGTTTCATTTATATGTTTGAGATTTTTGTACACAGTCATGGACAGGCAGTCATGGTAGAGTCATACACAGTCGTAGAGTCAGTTATACAACTTCTATTACCTTAAAAAAGGTATTTTTGTGCTAGAAGTTGTCTGTTCATATGTTTACGTAGAACAACATGTTTTGTTAGAGGAGCTAATTTTACTTCATTTCTTCTAAATAATTGTTTTCCTGGAGAACAACTTGACTGATTTGGACAAAGACATTTTACCGAAAACATTATAAATTAGAACGGAACAACACAAACTGTGTTTTATTGTGTAAATTCTGGAATTTTCTGTTAGCCTTTGTCTGACATGGTCATCCGCCATTTTGGACAGGAACTTCAGACACTTCAGACTGTGTTTAGAACTTTTTATAGGACTTCTGTTTCTATTTTGAACAAACAATTTGGATCATTTCTGTAAACCGTAAGTCTTGTTTAACATATTTACATTATTTCATGTTTTCTAGGAAAATTATTTTTGTTAAAATTACAAAGCTTGTTGTCTTCACTCTTTCTTTAATGTTACTTTGAACGAGCCGAAAGGTAACATACAGTATACCAAAATTTGGCCTAGCATTCAGCCATTAAGCATTGATGTACATGATTCTTTTTTGCACAGTAGTGTGCCATGCATTTTACAATTTGGGAATGTGCACAAGGGCTGGTATTGTTGCTTACAATTTACCCATCATACATTTACCATGTAGTAATATTATATAGTATATGTACAACAGATAAATTGTTAGCATTGATATGAGCCCCAATGGGCATGTGGCAGAATGATGTGAAAAAGCACGCTACAGTAGCATAGCACCCCCAGCAGATATCAGTTTTGGTGTACTTTAAACCACCTACTCAAGTCCTGCATGCTACTAAAGCTTGTTTTGTTATCTTTGTTGTTGAACATAACCTGTCTTTCTCAGTTGGAGATCAGCAACAGTGAAAGTGAAAGATTATTTCCTATTGTAATGAAAAATAAGACAAACTTTAGTGCCTTCTTAGGTGCTGAAAATTTGCAACAATTATAGTCACCAGGATTAACCAATAGGCAAGAAGCCTGAACTAATTTGAAAACAAATTTACAATAGTCTGATTGAGGAAGTTTAAGACTGCCATGGCATTATATCATGACAAATAGTGTGTAGTTTGTGTCAGTAAATTTGGCTGCAAATAAAGTAGTACATGTAATCAGTTTAAATAATGTTTTTGCTTTTTTGGGGGGATTTTCATATAATGCAGTACTGACCACCAAAGTGGATGGAGTTAGTGTCATGATATAATTTTTCACAAATTGTGTTTAAAATTAAGTTTTATTCCATTTTTCACTAATTGTGAATCTGGAGAGTTAGCAGCTCAGTTGTGCAGCTCTCATGTGAATTGAAAATGACAAATTACTTCGAATAATTAAAATCCATGGGTTTATTTGACTTTAGCTTCGGAAATTGAACTGGTAGTCATTCAAACTGAAAAACTGAAGCATACTTTAGAAAATTTTTATTTAAACATCAGAACACACCTAAAATTTTTCAGTTGTATGTTTCGGAGCCAACAGTGGAAGTACCTAATATTTTGTTACAGTTTACTAAAAAAATTGATCAGACTTATGCAAAAATATTGAATGCATTAGTGAGTTGTTTTCATGGTTGACAGGGTTTGCATATAGCTCAAAAACTCTAAATGCCATATTTACTGTATGTTTTTGGACCCTGTTTGTTTTTGGACACCTTTTTTAAAACAAATATAATATTAAAATGCACTGTAATTTTCGGATGTTGCTCTGCTATCATTTTTGTACAACTTATGTTTTTGGACACAATCTAATAAGATTAGCTTTGTTGTTTTAAAGTAAAATTCAGTGTGTTTGCCATTAATTTATCTGATACTACCTGTAAGTTTGCTTCATTTGGTTGCCAATTATTTAATGTGATCATTCACTACCATGAACTAATAAAATTTGAAATTCTTAATCGTATGTATGTGTGTGTGTGTGTATGTATGTATGTATGTATGTATGTATGTATGTATGTATGTATGTATGTATGTATGTATGTATGTATGTATGTATGTATGTATGTATGTATGCTGATAGACAGATTAATGGATAAATAGACATTTCTATATTAAGCTATACACAGTAAATAACAATACCAAAGAATGAAAAGAATATGATTTAATGCTTTAATACATTTACATGTGTTATTCATTTTCAAGTAACTTGACCAAAGCTTCTTTTAGGTCCTCTGGTGAAAAACCCTCAAATTCTGTATCACTACTATCATCTGTATCATTTAATTGTTCTGTATTTCTGATCAATGCATTTTCAGTTCTGCTCACATTGACACTGATGCCACACACCTTGAAAGATTTGATTATCATTGTGCTCTTTTTATTCAATTCGTCCATGGCATTTACAACCCAGTCCAATATAGTCTGCTTCCTGGCTTCCTTGACCCATCTTTTGGTGCTTTCGTCAGATTTTATCACATTTGTAGCATCCCTGATTTAGTCCATCCAGCTGCAGCGGAGATAGCTCTTGACAGGCTAATTGATGATGACATCAAGAAGTTGCGATTTGGATGTACAGTCACCAGGTATTATTGCTGGCACAACATTTCCACATCACAACAGCATCATCACGTCATCAGTGATGTGAGCACGGAACGAGTACATAACTAGAAGTGATCGCTCTCTTCTGGTGAAGGGCAAATAATCTCTTCAATTCATCACAGCATTAGCATTTTGTCCATCCATGCTTTCTCTTGCACTTCAATAATCCACCCTTTTGGTGCCTTCAAATCCAGATGGCTCTTGCCCTTGAAAAAAATCATTGGGGGTAATACATCACCAGAACATGCAACGGCTAAAACTAGTGTAATGTGTCTCTTCTCTGATCCAGTTATACGAATCAGAATGCTTTTCATTTCTACTTTGTCCACCGTTTTCCCAGGCACAAGATCAAAGTACATTGGTGTCTCATTCATTTTAATCACAAACTTGTCATCAAACTCGTTCTCCTCACATTTATCCATCACAAATTTGTGGAATGAAGAAATCTTTTCTTCCAAATCCTTGAGAATATATTGAGCAAGAGATGTCCTGCTTCTGAGCACATACCCATGTCTTCTAATGAAACTCTCTGGAAATTCTGTTGAGAAAAGTTCCTTAGTATAAATACATATTCCCTCAATAGTGACTGGAATTTGAGTGAGCACCCATTAAGCTATTTTGTCATCTATAGCTTTTCCATATGGAATGGGTTGCTCACACTTAGGCAAATACCTATTTAAATTCATATCTGCAGAAAAGTCAATTTTCATCCAGGTACTCACAGTTAATTTTTGAATCTTGAACATTTTGGCTATAGGTCTAATTTCCAGAAGTTTTGCATTGTTAACAACATTCAGCTTTTGCTTTAACATATAATGTTTATAGTGACCACATACAGAACCGGCCAAAGCACTCTCAGGTTCAAGGTAATTAGACTTGTCATATACAGCAGCTTTCTTTGTATGTGGTTCTTGTTGTGATGCATCCTCAGAATCATTAATTTCAGGTTTCTTCTTTAGACAGCCTACTGGCCTCTTTGGAGAAAATTTTGGAAAGGGCGAGTCCCTCTACTCACTCGGCAGTGATCCTCGCTTGTTGCATAATGTATGATAAACTTATCCATCAGAATTATTACAGTACTAACAATATTATGTTTCACAACTACAGCTATCCAGTATATAAACTTAAACAACTTTTGACAGTGGTTTGTATCTTATTTATACTTTATATTTTACTAGCTTGATTCCACTAACAAAAATGATTGGTTGTCAGTGTGGATATTGTAAAACAACCAAACCACTTCAAGTAGGTGTGAAAATTATGGCATTGATTAGAAACCATGACCCCTGTTTTATAACATTAAACTATACATCAGAGAGTCTGTATGGATTAATAAATTCATTGGCATCATCCAACAAAACAGACCCCTTAACCCTGAGACAATACCAGGAATGTACTATATTTTAAACTTCAAGAATTTGTGACAATTATGGCTTTGATTAGAAACCATTATCCCTGCTTTATAACATATAACAATACAATGGTATGGATTAGTAAATTCAATGCCATTGCTCAACCAAACAAACCACTTATCCGTAAGGCATTATGTATCAGGGTTCAAACATATTGTTCTACAGGTAATGAACCTCTTTGTAGACAATAAAAAATAATTGTGTGTGCTACATGTTCGGTAGATCATGTGCTCCTTTAACAAAATCCAGAAGGCTGTCTTTTATTTCTGAACACACCTGTCCAAGAAATCCCACAAGTTATATTACTAACAATTATTACCTAGACACACATCAAAACAATCTTTGAGCATTTGATTGTTTTGAGTTGGCTAGCTCTGTTCATTTTGAAGCTACAATGGGCTGGCTGGAAAAAAAAACCAACAAAGAACAATAACAAATAGATCACCTTTATTTTTAAAAAATACAAACATGTTACGGTAATCACACCAACTTGTATATTGCATCTTGCTTGTTATTTTCACCCTTTCTAGATATGCGCACAACACTCACCCCATATGGAGCCTCTAAGATTAGCCACCATGCATGTACTGGTATTTAAACTCTCAATACTTAAATGTTTCTGTATAAATATATTCAGCATTATAATCCTAAATCTTTTTATCTAGTTTGTATTAATATCTTAATTATACAGAAATAAACCTAGTGTGTGTTTGTAAAGTTGATTTTAATGATCACTGATTATCAGAGGGGTTAACTGGATTAAAAGATTACTATTATGGTGGATCTTTTGGAAATTATGTGCAAAATTGTGGCTCTAACACTTGTTGCTGCCTTTTCTGGTGGATGGACATGTATCAATAGACAAAATAGGCAAGTACTGGTAATGCCTGTTTTTAATTCATTATCCATTCTGTGGTGTTAAACAAAATACTTGTTTTACTTCATGGCAGCACGTCATCATGTTCGCTAATGGTAACTTTGTTACGGACATTATTTTTTACAAATTTATCTTATTGTTTCTTTTTGGACACCTAATTAAAGAATTTAATATATATTCGGACAGGAAAATAATTTTTTTTGCTGTCCGAAAACATGCTGTAAATATGGTAAATGTTAAGGAACTTTATTCCATAATGTTTACTTAGATTGGCTTCATAATTACATAATAATAACATTCATTTAATACACTCGCATAACAACACATAATGCTGCATAGTAACATGAGTGAGTAATTCAAGAATGTTATGTGTGAAATAGAAGCTGAATCTTTTGGTTATTGGGTATAAAACTTGTTGAATAATATGATAGTACAATGCAGACCACAAAGTGATGATGGCAAAACTTAGAGCAACTAAGATTATCTCATTTTTTGTAGCACTATTAGTACATTGTGTACTGATTTTTTTCATTTTTCTTTCTAAATGGTGTGTGTCCCTCAGATTTGGAGCAAGATGGGCACAATGTCCCCTGCTTTTGGAATGTATCTGCAACACTGCTTTATTGCAATAGCTTATATTAGAAAGAAGTTCCTGTATAAATAATTTCTTTGCAAATATAAAAAAAAATTAAAATTGCAGTTTATTTTCTTATATGAAACAACCATGTCACTATCTCCACAGCACATGTTCATATTTTGAAATCCCTCTCTTTTAGGTTAATGTAACTACTCACTTAATTGAATCAACAAGGCTTCTAAATCTGCGCCAGTATATACAGGTGTACAAGGAGATCACAGATCAAGTATCCAACCTCCCATCTACCTTATCTAATGGTGCTGCCAGCAATATTGACATTTGTGCTTCTATAATTTTGAACCAGTAAGAAGTCTTCCTCTGTCTCTGTTTCTCTCTGTCTGTAGTAATGAGGAAGATTTGCCTGTTGTTAGAGCATGTTTCAGCAAGCTATATTGAGATGTGTGCAGTCTCTCACCCGTTTTCCATGTTCAATGATAAATTCTGATATTTTAAATTTTCATTAAGATAGTCAATCAGAAACTGGTTGGAATGTCATAACTTCTTTATGTTTATTTGTATTGAAAGGAATGTGCTTTTGCTGTCAGACTTTCCTTGTGCCTGAATGAAGTTGCAGATTACTTTAACAAAATGCCAACAAATGAAAGATTTAAGATGGTACCACACAAACAAAAATGAAAAAAAAAATGAATGCAATCAGCAAAACCCCAACAGATTTGATTAGAAGTGCATTGCATTTACAAAACATTTAACACTAAATTAATCCACTGAGGTGCATTCGAAAACTGAAAATAAAATTCACCTTATTATAGTCAAGATTTGTAAGTGCTTCACAAATTCAAAAGGAAATAATTGAGCAAGATCCAGATTCTAATCACCCTTATTAGCCATTTTAGATAACATTTATGACATATCTACTACTGCCACACATCAATTAAAAAGAGTTTTAAGAGCACACATTGGTCTATTGTTACAGTGCAAATATGCATTTTTAGTGTATACCATGGTAAAACAATGGAATTATTTTTTGGCAAGAATATGTGTTCTGGTTATTCAGTTTTTAAATTTTAATAAAATATTCCTTCATATTTAATTTTTTTATTTTTATTGTGGTTGCCTAGTATATCATGCAGATTACCCAAGGGTAATGTTTTGGAACATCCCCCCACTTGAGTTCTAGTTGATGCTCTGTAGAGTTCTGTCATGCCTTGCTATTGGGAAGTAAGTTGGTAGAGTTCTGTCATGCCTTGCAATTGGGAAGAAAGTTGGTAGAGTTCTGTCATGCTTTGCAATTGGGAAGTTAGTAGAGTTCTGTCATGCCTGTCTATTAGGAAGTAAGTTGGCAGAGTTCTGTCATGCCTTACAATTGGGAAATAAGTTGGTAGAGGTCTGTCATGCCTTGCAATTGGGAAGTTAGTAGAGTTCTGTCATGCCTGTCTATTAGGAAGTAAGTTGGCAGAGTTCTGTCATGCCTTACAATTGGGAAATAAGTTGGTAGAGGTCTGTCATGCCTTGCAATTGGGAAGTTAGTAGAGTTCTGTCATGCCTTGCAATTGGGAAGAAAGTTGGTAGATTTCTGTCATGCCTTGCAATTGGGAAATAAGTTGGTAGAGGTCTGTCATGCCTTGCAATTGGGAAATAAGTTGGTAGAGTTTTGTCATGCCTTGCAATTGGGAAGAAAGATGGTAGAGTTCTGTCATGCCTTGCAATTGGGAAGAAAGTTGGTAGAGTTCTGTTATGCCTTGGTATTGGGAAGTAATGGTTGATGCTCCATGGAGCTTTATTATGCCTTGATATTGAGAAGTAATAGTTGATGCTCCATGGAGCTTTATTATGCCTTGATATTGGGAAGTAATAGTTGATGCTCCATGGAGCATTATTATGCCTTGATATTGGGAAGTAATAGTTGATGCTCCATGGAGCTTTATTATGCCTTGATATTGGGAAGTAATAGTTGATGCTCCATGGAGCTTTATTATGCCTTGGTATTGGGAAGTAATGGTTGCTGCTCCATGGAGCTTTATTATGCCTTGATATTGGGAAGTAATGGTTGATGCTCCATGGAGCTTTATTATGCCTTGGTATTGGGAAGTAATGGTTGCTGCTCCATGGAGCTTTATTATGCCTTGATATTGGGAAGTAATAGTTGATGCTCCATGGAGCTTTATTATGCCTTGATATTGGGAAGTAATGGTTGATGCTCCATGGAGCTTTATTATGCCTTAGTATTGGGAAGTAATGGTTGATACTGTTGAGCTCTGGCATGCCTTGTTATAGGTAACTAATGAATTATACTCTCTAGAGCTCTGTCATGTCATGGTATTGGGAAGTGATGGTTGATATCTCTTGAGCTCTCTCTTGCTTTGTTATTGAGAAGTAATCGTCAAAGCTCAGCCATATTGGTTGGATTGATGTTCATAAGCACAATGCAGAAGCATGACTTTTTTCTACTGGGATGCATCAGCTATTGGGACTAATGATGAACTACCATTCTATCCAGGAGGAATCATCATGTATTCTTTGTATAGATTATATTGGATTCTTTTATTAGAGTTCTTGAGTATCTTGAATTAAATAATAACAGATTATATTGCCAAAAAAAATAGAAAAATTAAAAAATGATATATGCAAAATATCAACACTGGATAAATACCATGCCTTTGTAGTCTTTTTAGTGAACTTTTGTCACAGAAGGAAAGAAAATGGTGGAAAGCAAGTTTAGCAACAAGTCACTTTTAAGCAGTGATATTGACTGATTAAATAAATTATTGCACATAAATTTTAAGTGTTTCTATATTTGTGTTGAGTCTGAATTTATAATCCCAACATTCTTTTTTCACATTGTTTGAAGTTGGTATCTCTCCAGAAGTGATTCTTTGAATCTTAAATTCACCTTAACTCATTTTAACTTGAACATTACAGTACACAAGATGTCTTGGGTCTAGTTATGCACTCTGAAAAAAACATATCCTGATTATTACTTGACGGTTGTATGACAAATGTGTCTTAGTTTCTCCAAGTGTACATGGATTTCAGTTGTCTCTTGATAATACTTAACACAGTACTATCTCTTGCATAACTTAATGGGTTCACCTAGAACCAATTTAAAAAATATGTATTTTTATTACAGTAGCAATTTCTAGAATACTGTGAAAAGAATTTAAACCTACAGGTTTTGTCTTGGGTTGATAATCTAATTCCTGTTCTGGAAAATTTTAAAACTTGTGTTTTTTTATATATAGAAGAAGCAGGGAAATAAATTGTGTTCCCATTGGGTAGTATAATTGTGAACTTGTTGGAGATGGATTAATTAAATTGCTTAAAATTTTTAACATTATTTAATTTTTCAGGTTTGACAATAGTGGAGCTTGTTCAGAGGAGGATGAATGCTGCATTTGCATGGAGAAAAAGTCTGAAATTATTCTCCCATGTGTCCACAAGTTTTGTGAGCAGTGCATGGATTCATGGTAAGAATACAGATGCAGATATCACTTTATCTTTACTAATTTTCTTGTTTTAAAATCATAGAGACATAGGTAGACCCATGGTTATAGAGGCTTGAACAATTCAGTGTTGATGCTATGAATGTGGGATGTTGTGTCATACCTGAATTTCACATGACTAATCAGCCTTCATTATGGCAGACCCAGTCAGTCGGCCTTTCCAATATAAAGCTTGTGTTGTCATGGGAGATTTAACTCCAACACTTTAGTACAAGTCACATGTGTCATGTATGTGCATTTACTCATTTTAAATTAAATATAAATTGTTCTTTTAAAATTTAACCTTAGTTTCTTAAACAAAGTCTAATCACTCCTGATTTTTGAATAATCTGCAACTTAACTGACTTCAAGAAACTTCCTGATAAAAATTATTGATCTCTACGGTCTTTTACAGTGGTGGCAATGTACTTAACTTGGGTCAGAATAAGAGTATGATGAGTGGAATTGTCACAATTGCGGTTGTATGAAAATGTTTATCAGTATCGTAACTTTTATTGTGACATCACAGTGTGCGACATTCAGTTCTGATTGTAGTGGATCACACCTTTAAGATCATTTCATCCAAAAATGTATACTTGCTTTAACATTGATTTTGCCATATGCACCTCTCATGGGCATTTAAATAATGACCTTCCAAAGGAATATGGATGAAAACGAATCCATATCAAGTGAATACTTGCCACTTAAAGGTATGTGGAGTCAAATTCTAAAAAATGACACATATTACTTAAATAGTTGGTGTTGAATGCCTACATGACCCATGTGACTTGTATTATAATATTCTGCATTGATAGCACTGTCTGTGAAGTATTTGAACCTTTGTTGCCATTTGTATATAACTTTTCTGTGGATTTTTGTTGTCATTGTATCTATTTTTGTATTTATGCCTGCCCCGTTTTATATGTTATGTAAGGTAATTGCTCACCACTCTTCCATGTTATGTGTATTTTTTTATTATGGCTTAATTCTTACATTAAAACTTGCTAATAAAGTTCATTAGGGGTGTAACAAAATAACCGGGTTGGATTTTGAATTCACAAGAGAACACTTTTAATGGTGATACAAATACATTGTTTATTGATGAATGGCTTGAATGAAAAAATAAAGTGCATGTATAATATCCAAATATTGGATAAGTTAACATAATCTGCACAAACCTAATAATGCAACAAATATAAATACAAATAAAGGACCTTAACATGGTACAAGGACAAAGGGTGAATGATTCACAGTAATTTCACAAGTTGAAAAGAATGATTCATTTGACTCAAAATAGTAAAAAGTGATGTACTTTATTCATATTGTAAAATGCATTCACTTAAATAGTGAAAAATGAGATACTTGTTTAGTAAAATGATGAAAACAAAGGGATAAATATATAACACAAAATATCTTTATGCTCCCAAAACACTGGGTATAGCAAACCCCAACATTAGCCCATGGCTAAAAGATTCCATGCAAGGAGTAACACAAAACACTCTGTCACTAGCATCCTTGGCTACCAAGCAATCAGATCAGCATTATTGGTAGTCACCAACCACCATTCAGTTCCTTGGTCAAAATAGCAATTAGGCCCCACCAATTTGGTCAACAATACCCAATCACCTGCTGCTCATCCAGCAACAGTTCCACTCAGCTCTATGGCTGCTGTGGTTCAGCTTTACAGCTGCTATTGTTAACTTTTATGGTTATCTCTACAGCTGGTACCACGTTGACTCTGATCAGCTGAAAATACATCCAACACCATGTACTATACATGACACAGGCATGTGTGATAACACATAATGACAGCTATACAAATTACATTATCGAGCACAACATTACCAAGCAATAAACAGGTTGAGAAGTGAACCTATCAGTGTCTGATAAGAATCCTATGGTACTAAATGTTTCTTAATAAAATACAACTTTATATTGCTAATATAAATCTCTTGTAAAGTCACAAACACGAATTGGAAATATTTGCATTATACCACAAAAGCAGAAGCTATGTAGAAAATATACGAAAATAAACATGGTAGTTCAATAGCTATAACTTCAGTATGCGTAAGAAATAATACATATAAGAATTTTATAACTTATATACCTCTATAGCTGAAGATGTGCAAGTCCATAAATAGACTCCTTACTGACAAGACATTCTGTAACGTGAAGATATTGCCTTATGGTGAGGCATTTATACACAGACGATGCAGCCTACATTGTGAGCTGGAAGTATTCGGTTTTTCCCATTGAAACACTTCACATGTGAAGCATAGGATGAAACTCATAGTTTCAAAATAATGTACAATATACATAAATCACCCTTGGGTATCATACACAAAAAAGAAACCCAAGTACATGTATTTAATAAAAAAAGTATTTAATAAATAAAGGGATTTATACAATTCTATGACAAGAAGACATGGAATATTGCAAAAGAAAAACAGTTTGATGATTTACTGTGTAGTCATTGATATTATTAGTACAAAACTGTGGACTTGGAATATTGCAAGAGAAACACTGTTGATTTAAAGTGTAGTCATTGACTGTATTAATACAAAACTGTGGTCTTGGAATATTGCAAGAGAAACAGTGTTGATTTACCGTGTAGTCATTAACATTGTTAATACAAAACTGTGGACTTCGAATATTGCAAGAGAAGCAATGTCTGATGATTACATTGTAGTTATTGAGAGTATTAGTATAAGACTGGAAATTTAAAATTTGTTGAAACCTTCTGGGGATATTTAAATTATTCAGAGTACAATGCTATTCATTTTAAAATCATTCATTTAATATACTTATTTTGTATTGAATATTTTTTAACTTTTAATCAACATAATTGATATTCGTAATTAAAAAAAGATTTATAAATTATGAAAATATAAATTTAGATAAGGTGTCATTATCTCTTTCAGGAATGTTACTAGTAATAAATGTCCCATCTGCCGAGCTGATGTGAGGAGTGTGGATGACACCTGGGTTCTGACGGAGAAGCCTGATACAGATGAATATGCCACAGAGGTTAAAGGTTACCTGGTTAGCATCGCTGACAGAAAAGGACAGTCTAAATAAAGGAACCATTAGAAGCTGTAGCTAATTATCCCTTTGTCTTCATCTGATTTGTTTCTGAAAAAGACATGCATTAGTCTGCGATATTTTTCATATCCTGTCAATGAAACCATTAGATTGGGTTGCACTGTGTATTTGACACATTACATTGGGCCTAAGGGAATATTGTATAGTTATATATATCGATAAAGTTTGTTTTAGTAATACATGCTATGAGGGCATTTTACTTTAAAAGTAGCAGCAAGAGCTAAAACAGTACCTTTTCTGACCCTCATCATTCAGTCACCCACCACTTTCAACCCCAGTGTGTATGTCATAATATAATGGAGTTTTTACATTGTAGTTGCCAAGTTGTAGGTTTTAGAATCTTACAGGTTCAAAGATACTTTGCAGTACAGTAAAATCAGACTACTGCTATGTGAGACCACCTGCCTTGAGAGAATAGGTTCTCCATGCAAATTTATTGATCATACAGTGTTATGACTTGTCATGAGAGACAGTTATTTTTTTGTGTGGACAGAAAGGGTGGTCTTTCAAGACAGGTTCTACTGTATTAATGGTTAAAGCTCCTCAAGCAAGATTTTATTTATTATACCAAATTAACTACCATGTTGGAATTTAAATTACAAATTTTTGAAAATGACATACCACCAGCATCAAGATATCAGATGCATATAAAGAAGTAACAGTTAAGATACCTGACAATGTAATCTTAAAAACCACTTCTTGAAGGAGGAAAAGTTTTAACCAAGTTTCAGAATTGTACCCATCATTTATCATGTAGTTAATTGAAAAGGTGTTTCTGTATTCAGTTATTTCTCTGTGTGGTAAAGTAGTCTTGAATTTAGCATCATAAGTGCTCATTAATAAGAGAAGTAGTAGTAAAAACTGGATATTATGATGCATTACTATGACATCATAGTCCTTGTGTGATAAATTTGCTGATTGACAAGTGAAATAATTTGTTTTTTTTTAGTATTTATTGCACAGCAACATAAGTTAGCATTATAACTGCCTTAGCCTTTTCCATTGCATCTAGAAAAATGTGAACGTAAATTGTGGACCATTTGGACTAATGTCATTTATTGATGTCTCATTGATTTGATGACATATCCCCACAACATAATCTCAAGTATGAGGCTGTTGTTGTTTTCTATTAAAGAATTAAAGGAAATACAAAATATAAAAAGTGCAGGTATTTAACATTCTATTTTTATTAGGTCTCTTTCATTATGAAGAGCCATTTAGATATGTTGCTAGATTTTCATCTGCCAAAACGTTTCTAGTTTGGAAAGTATTACTACAGTTACCATCATGTTCTTTTTTCATAAAATGAGTTGAAGTGATTTAATATGCATCAGAAAAGAATTAGTGTGTTCTGTTTGCTAGCAACTATATTATAGTATATTTTTAACGAGTCCTTCATCTTTTAGTATCTGAGTTTTCAACAAATTGACGATTATGACTGGACATAATTGTCTAGATCATAATGTGGCTAAATATAAATTTTGTGGATTAATACACACAAAGAAATTAACATTGAACAAAACAGGGTACATGATAAAGACCACAAAATCATATGTATCACTTCCTTTAAAACAAGGCATTTCAGTTACAAAAGTTTCATCTGCAATATTATATTGCAATACTGTACAGTTAGCAACATGGGAATAAATTGTTGCAAAACTTTGAACGTGTCATTATGTAAATGAAGAAATAATACTTTAGAAGAAAAATTTAACAATGGGGAGAGTTCACTTGCTGAAAAATTTTATTGGGACACTTGAATAAACTAGATCATAAAAGATGAGAATATTTAGTAGCAGTGGGCAAATACAGTTAATGGAAAGAGAATTATTTTAAATATGAAACAATATATGCACCAAGATTTAAATAATGTTTTTGATTGGTATTATAATATGTATGCCAACAATACCCGTCACATTTCACATCTAATAATAAAAACTATTATGAAATAACAATGTTTTTAAGACAAGAAGAACATTTTAATAATTAATGATTCTTTTAAATGAGGATATTAACTGCTTTTGCTTTCATACTATGTACACATACATATACAGTACATACACATCTCCCAAAATGTTGTCCCCCTCTGGAATGACCACCTGTCTTATAAGGCCACTTTTCTGGTGCAAAAGAGCTGGTGGTATAAGAGAGGGACCAATGCATATTAAAGATGGATCCCCTACTTATAGTTTTACTTATCCAACATATCCACATCCTTCATTCATAAAATTAAGAGGATCACTCTGAAGATAACCAACAATGATTCAAGGGAGGTAAATATAAATATACAGACTTAGGCTCATGACTTCTATACACCATTCATCCTTAACTATATTGAAAATCATTCACTGGAACTGCATACTGCTATCAACATCATTGACATGTGTTACTTATGTTGGACTGCAGTTAGTGTAATTGATAGGAAAAAAAGCAGAAGTTCATACAAATGTTTTATTAATATATTTATTATACTAAGATGATCAATCTAGATTGGTTGTTCATTTAATCTGTGTACCATAATCATGAAAATGTTAAATGTTAGTGTATATACAAGTGTGTGTTATAAATTTTTAATATAGTAAGTATAAATGAATTATAACATTCTATGTATGAATTGAGATCAAAATATTCTAGTCCATTGTATGTTACTGGTGGTAATTTTAAGAACCATAATTAATAAGTATTCAGAGATAAAAAATTTGTACTGGAAAATAAATATATCTGAGGTATTATGATTTATGAGCAAAATTCTCTTTTTATCTTATTTACGTAATATTTTGTGTATTCATTTGTTATGTAGAAAATGTTTTACAAGTGAAATTTATGTTGTTGCCTTGTTTCTATAGAGTTTATATAAACTGTTTAAAAAGTGTACATGCATAATACATTCAGAAAAGAGTAGAAATATTTTATGAATATAGTCTATGCTTACAGTTATGGTAAATATTCCACCTGTTGTGAGTTGCAGTGTTTTATTAGTAGACATTTAAATGGTTCATTATAGTAGATATTTGAATGGTTCTGTATAACAGATATTTTAAATGGTTCACAAGAAAAAGTGCAATCATTTTAGATAAATGTACAAAATCTAAACTCGGAATGCCAATAAGTATGTGACTTTCATAGTCATAAAATTAATCACACATAAGAGATTAAAATGAAAGTACCATGTGTAAACTAGCCTTGGTTCTGAATATACCTAATGCAAATGAAAGTCCAGTGTATAAACCACAGCCCTTATCCAATGTAAATGTTTCATATGAAAAAAATTGCAAATAAAATATGCATTCTCTTATAGCAATAATTCAATTTGTATTAAATTTTTTAAGATGTACAAATAATTATAAGTAAAAATATGAACTGTAATTTTCTGGGATAACTAAAATTGAACACTTTTAGTAACAAAGATGTTTTTTGTGCTAGAAAATAAGACAAGCACAATTATTATTCTTATGAATAAATTGTTGTACAAAACAGTGAGAGCAAAAATAATTATCATTTGTGTGAATAAATGGTGTACAAAAAGTAGAGGACAAATAGTTATTCTTATAAATAAATGGTAAACCAAAATAGCAGATACAAAAAAAATTATAGACATTGAAGTAGATTTTTTTTGTTGTTTGAGGGTGGGTGGAGTGGTATGAATTGCATAAGAATTAAGACATTTCTGCATTTCTTTTAAGATTGTGCTGTAGCCATCTTTTGCATTCCAAAGTTTATGGACTACATTAATTATTTGGTTTTATTATTTGTAGGGTTTTCATTATTGAGATATTTTTATACTGTTGACCAGCATTTTATAGATACTGTGTTCAGATATGGCCATTATTTGTTGGTGGGGTCAAAGTTTAAATGGATAAGTCTATTGTAATGTTTTCAGTTTGTTTCAATTTTAAAATTGTTTTGTTACCTCCAACCAGGCATACATTTTATTTGACTATAATAAAAAAAATATTCACCACCATCAAATATACAATAGACTTAATTCATACATTGTGCATAATTATGTAAAAATTGATAAATGTTATCTGAACAAAGATGTAATAATTATTTAAGGAAAACTGGTTGGTTGCTTTACCAAGAGTTGTTTTAATTAATTGCGACATCACTTGGGTAGTGTGCATTTATGATTGTCTAAAGTTTATTATGTGCTTGCCATAGGGCAGAATGTATCATGCTGTAGTCAGAAGTTCAAAGTTCAAGGTCACTGAATGGAAAAAAAAATGATTTCTGTACAGAATGATCATTTCTACACAAGGGGTAGGAAACAAGCCTGTTAATATTGTGGTAAAACACTGAAATGCCAAGGTTACTAAAAAAAAATAATTTATTATTTTTGCATAATATGAGTTTAAGACTAAATATCATAATCAGATTTTGAGGAGGGTCTGCACTTAAGGCAATGAAAAAGACCTATTATGAGGGTATCAGATATCAAGGTCACTTTAATTCTTAGAAAAATAGGTTTTATATAATAACCTTTGTTCTAGAGTATGTTGTGTGACCAAACTTAGTGGGAAGCTTGTACTTGGATAATCAAAAAGCTTAGGAATCTAATTGTCAGAGGTTCATGTCATGTTAAATCTAATAAGAAAATAATGGTATCTGCACTGTAAGCTAGCTAAAACTGGCACACCTTGCATAAAGTGATTTAGACCAATTGGTCAAAAATCTCCTTAATTAGACATGCCCTACTAGTGCCTATTTTGGGGGCTACTGAACACTGACCAGGCTTATTCACATATGGCCTACTAGTGCCTACATTGGGGACTACTAAACATTGACCAGGCATATTCAGACAGACCCTGCTGGTACCTGCATTGGGAACATTAAACATGGTCCAGGCCTTATCAGATCAGACATACTCTACTAGTGCCTACATTGGGGATTACTATACATGGACCAGGCATGATCAGACATAGTCCTACGACATAAACCCCATCACCCAGATATTTTTCTTCTGGATTGGTGATGGGTCTTACTGCCTGACTAATGATGCTGTGATGCACGTATTGATGTCGATTATCAGTGTAACAAAAGTCAAATTGTCAAAAATATCACATGCAACTGGCAACCAATAATGATGCCTTTCTACAAAGTAAAGTTAACAATGTTTTTATCAGACTTTACTTACCATGATGTCTTTTATCCAATAAATTCAAATTCTCAACAAAAAAAATGGACTTGTATTCAGGTTTCATTGGCTTACATTTCAGTTGGCTGGAAAGTGATGAAAGCTGGGAATGCAGAAATCGGGTTAGGTTGAAATATTATTCTCTAATGAAACGAATAAAAAATATATTATGCCTAATGATTCTATAAACAATGTTTCATTTTATTCAAGAAACATCTCCCACACGAACCTACTTGAACATACTAAAGCTTATTTCGACTACCTTCGCATTGCAACAAATTCAAATGTATATTAATGAATTATGAAAATGCAAACATTTGCTAGTGTATATTTTAATTCCAATAGGATAAAGACAGCAGAGTAAGTATATTAATTATCCATAAATTAATGGATGAGTGTCATTATAGGCTGCCAAGTGTGTGAGATATTCCTGGGCTATGTAAGGCCATTATTGGGGTAGTAAGAATTAGCACAAAAACAAACAACAGGCCTAATCAGACATACCCTACTAGAGCCTACATTGGGGATTGCTATATATGGACCAGGCCTAATCAGACATACCCTACTAGTGCCTACATTGGGGATTGCTATATATGGACCAGGCCTAATCAGACATACCCTACTAGTGCCTACATTGGGGATTGCTATATATGGACCAGGCCTAATCAGACATACCCTACTAGAGCCTACATTGGGGATTACTATATATGGACCAGGCCTAATCAGACATACCCTACTAGAGCCTACATTGGGGATTGCTATATATGGACCAGGCCTAATCAGACATACCCTACTAGAGCCTACATTGGGGATTGCTATATATGGACCAGGCCTAATCAAACATACCCTACTAGTGCCTACATTGGGGATTGCTATATATGGACCAGGCCTAATCAGACATACCCTACTAGAGCCTACATTGGGGATTGCTATATATGGACCAGGCCTAATCAGACATACCCTACTAGAGCCTACATTGGGGATTGCTATATATGGACCAGGCCTAATCAGACATACCCTACTAGAGCCTACATTGGGGATTGCTATATATGGACCAGGCCTAATCAGACATACCCTACTAGAGCCTACATTGGGGATTGCTATATATGGACCAGGCCTAATCAAACATACCCTACTAGTGCCTACATTGGGGATTGCTATATATGGACCAGGCCTAATCAGACATACCCTACTAGAGCCTACATTGGGGATTGCTATATATGGACCAGGCCTAATCAGACATACCCTACTAGAGCCTACATTGGGGATTGCTATATGTGGACCAGGCCTAATCAGACATACCCTACTAGAGCCTACATTGGGGATTGCTATATATGGATCAGGCCTAATCAGACATACCCTACTAGAGCCTACATTGGGGATTGCTATATATGGACCAGGCCTAATCAGACATACCCTACTAGAGCCTACATTGGGGATTGCTATATATGGACCAGGCCTAATCAGACATACCCTACTAGAGCCTACATTGGGGATTGCTATATATGGACCAGGCCTAATCAAACATACCCTACTAGTGCCTACATTGGGGATTGCTATATATGGACCAGGCCTAATCAGACATACCCTACTAGAGCCTACATTGGGGATTGCTATATATGGACCAGGCCTAATCAGACATACCCTACTAGAGCCTACATTGGGGATTGCTATATGTGGACCAGGCCTAATCAGACATACCCTACTAGAGCCTACATTGGGGATTGCTATATATGGATCAGGCCTAATCAGACATACCCTACTAGAGCCTACATTGGGGATTGCTATATATGGACCAGGCCTAATCAGACATACCCTACTAGAGCCTACATTGGGGATTGCTATATATGGACCAGGCCTAATCAGACATACCCTACTAGTGCCTACATTGGGGATTGCTATATATGGACCAGGCCTAATCAGACATACCCTACTAGAGCCTACATTGGGGATTGCTATATATGGACCAGGCCTAATCAGACATACCCTACTAGAGCCTACATTGGGGATTGCTATATATGGACCAGGCCTAATCAGACATACCCTACTAGAGCCTACATTGGGGATTGCTATATATGGACCAGGCCTAATCAGACATACCCTACTAGTGCCTACATTGGGGATTGCTATATATGGACCAGGCCTAATCAGACATACCCTACTAGAGCCTACATTGGGTATTGCTATATATGGAACAGGCCTAATCAGACATACCCTACTAGAGCCTACATTAGGGATTGCTATATATGGACCAGGCCTAATCAGACATACCCTACTAGAGCCTACATTGGGGATTGCTATATATGGACCAGGCCTAATCAGACATACCCTACTAGAGCCTACATTGGGAATTGCTATATGTGGACCAGGCCTAATCAGACATACCCTACTAGTGCCTACATTGGGGATTGCTATATATGGACCAGGCCTAATCAGACATACACTACTAGTGCCTACATTGGGGATTGCTATATATGGACCAGGCCTAATCAGACGTACCCTACTAGTGCCTACATTGGGGATTGCTATATATGGACCAGGCCTAATCAGACATACCCTACTAGAGCCTACATTGGGGATTGCTATATATGGACCAGGCCTAATCAAACATACCCTACTAGAGCCTACATTGGGGATTGCTATATGTGGACCAGGCCTAATCAGACATACCCTACTAGTGCCTACATTGGGGATTGCTATATACGGACCAGGCCTAATCAGACATACCCTACTAGAGCCTACATTGGGGATTGCTATATGTGGACCAGGCCTAATCAGACATACCCTACTAGAGCCTACATTGGGGATTGCTATATATGGACCAGGCCTAATCAGACATACCCTACTAGTGCCTACATTGGGGATTGCTATATATGGACCAGGCCTAATCAGACATACCCTACTAGAGCCTACATTGGGGATTGCTATATATGGACCAGGCCTAATCAGACATACCCTACTAGAGCCTACATTGGGGATTGCTATATATGGACCAGGCCTAATCAGACATACCCTACTAGAGCCTACATTGGGGATTGCTATATATGGACCAGGCCTAATCAAACATACCCTACTAGTGCCTACATTGGGGATTGCTATATATGGACCAGGCCTAATCAGACATACCCTACTAGAGCCTACATTGGGGATTGCTATATGTGGACCAGGCCTAATCAGACATACCCTACTAGTGCCTACATTGGGGATTGCTATATATGGACCAGGCCTAATCAGACATACCCTACTAGAGCCTACATTGGGGATTGCTATATGTGGACCAGGCCTAATCAGACATACCCTACTAGAGCCTACATTGGGGATTGCTATATATGGACCAGGCCTAATCAAACATACCCTACTAGTGCCTACATTGGGGATTGCTATATATGGACCAGGCCTAATCAGACATACCCTACTAGAGCCTACATTGGGGATTGCTATATATGGACCAGGCCTAATCAGACATACCCTACTAGAGCCTACATTGGGGATTGCTATATATGGACCAGGCCTAATCAGACATACACTACTAGTGCCTACATTGGGGATTGCTATATATGGACCAGGCCTAATCAGACATACCCTACTAGAGCCTACATTGGGGATTGCTATATATGGACCAGGCCTAATCAGACATACCCTACTAGAGCCTACATTGGGGATTGCTATATATGGACCAGGCCTAATCAGACATACCCTACTAGTGCCTACATTGGGGATTGCTATATATGGACCAGGCCTAATCAGACATACCCTACTAGAGCCTACATTGGGGATTGCTATATATGGACCAGGCCTAATCAGACATACCCTACTAGAGCCTACATTGGGGATTGCTATATATGGACCAGGCCTAATCAGACATACCCTACTAGAGCCTACATTGGGGATTGCTATATATGGACCAGGCCTAATCAGACATACCCTACTAGAGCCTACATTGGGGATTGCTATATATGGACCAGGCCTAATCAGACATACCCTACTAGAGCCTACATTGGGGATTGCTATATATGGACCAGGCCTAATCAGACATACCCTACTAGTGCCTACATTGGGGATTGCTATATATGGACCAGGCCTAATCAGACATACCCTACTAGAGCCTACATTGGGGATTGCTATATATGGACCAGGCCTAATCAGACATACCCTACTAGAGCCTACATTGGGGATTGCTATATATGGACCAGGCCTAATCAGACATACCCTACTAGAGCCTACATTGGGGATTGCTATATATGGACCAGGCCTAATCAGACATACCCTACTAGTGCCTACATTGGGGATTGCTATATATGGACCAGGCCTAATCAGACATACCCTACTAGAGCCTACATTGGGGATTACTATATATGGACCAGGCCTAATCAGACATACCCTACTAGAGCCTACATTGGGGATTGCTATATATGGACCAGGCCTAATCAGACATACCCTACTAGAGCCTACATTGGGGATTGCTATATATGGACCAGGCCTAATCAGACATACCCTACTAGTGCCTACATTGGGGATTGCTATATATGGACCAGGCCTAATCAGACATACCCTACTAGTGCCTACATTGGGGATTGCTATATATGGACCAGGCCTAATCAGACATACCCTACTAGAGCCTACATTGGGGATTGCTATATATGGACCAGGCCTAATCAGACATACCCTACTAGAGCCTACATTGGGGATTGCTATATATGGACCAGGCCTAATCAGACATACCCTACTAGAGCCTACATTGGGGATTGCTATATATGGACCAGGCCTAATCAGACATACCCTACTAGTGCCTACATTGGGGATTGCTATATGTGGACCAGGCCTAATCAGACATACCATACTAGTGCCTACATTGGGGATTGCTATATATGGATCAGGCCTAATCAGACATACCCTACTAGAGCCTACATTGGGGATTGCTATATATGGACCAGGCCTAATCAGACATACCCTACTAGAGCCTAATCTTGCCAATGTTTTTAACTTTGTTATCATTTTGTGTTTGTATAGTACAATGGTTTCAGACTATAAAGTGACTCAATATCACTGTTTCATGTAACACAGTTATGGTAATGAATCTTGTTTTTGGAATGATTAACATTTGGATATTGAATCAACCTCAATATGTTGCTCATGTGTATAACTTCCAATATTATAGTGTGAGACCATTATACCATTATGTCACATTATCAGTAAAATGGTCACAAAACATTCCATGGCCAATGAATATGAATTATTGCATGTGTCTTGATTTTTGAAAATTCTCATGTTTTGTCACATTCAACTGGTATTGTGTTTCGTTCACTGTCAGGGATAATAATATTAATTGCACAAATATTTAAATGTATGAATTGAGATCATAATATGCAAGTTAATGTCCTTGTGCTGAAGGAGAACACAAATCTGGTTTTAGTAAGTCTGGGTTATCTTCATGATTTTTTTTTGGCAAGTTTTGATACAGAGCATATTATGATATCAGTCCATTTGTTACCAATTTTGTTTCTGTACATTAACTTCAGTTGCCCTTGATTTACAGATACCACAATTTGTGGATGGTTTGCATTTGGGGTAAGGAAGAACCCTGTTGATTCTGGGGTCAAAAAGGTCATAGGTTAAAGTGTCTTTGATGAAAAGATGAAAAATGGTTTCTACACAATAGTTATAATTCTCCAGTATCTACAGTTTCCAAACTATCTAGACAGCTTTCACTAAGGAATAACCCTATCAATTTTGGGGGTAAAATTGGTAATGATAAAGGTCATTGTGACTGAAAGTAAAAATTTTTTCTGTTCAGTAACTTATGTTCTCCATCATTTGTAGTTATTATACTTGGTGCTGGGCTTGCACTTGGGTAAGGAAAAAGCGTATTAATTTTGGGGTAAACTGATCTCGAAATAACTTTTACTTCAAAAATAAAATTGGTTTCTTCACAATGAGATCACATATCTGGACCAAACTTTGTAGATAGTATGTTCTTGAGGTGAAAAAGATGGCTATTGATTTTGGGGTGAAAAAGTCAAAGCTACCACTACTGAAATTAGAAACATTTCTCCTTTCACTACATTATTCAGTCATAATACCTTAGGAGAATTACCACTACCTCGCAAATCCAGCCCTCCTAGATACTTTAGCAAAAGGGAGCTAAACGTCTGCAGATAAATGTGGTGGTTGGGTAGAGTAATCTCCCCATACCTATAAGTTTTAGCGGTTATGAGTAAGGATTTTCCAGTTATTACTTCTGCTCGTGCAACACAGCATGTTCTTTTCACAAGAGTCATCACCATCAATTTTTATCTTAGAAGCATACCTGTTCAGTTGGAGGAGTCCTTTCACTTCAAGGAAAATATACTCCATCTGTTTTTAACTTTTCTCTCTTACTTTCTCCAACATTTGTGCATACTTTGTGGTATATGTATATACATGTATGTATATGTATGTGTGTGTGTATATATATATATATATATATATATATATATATATATATGCAATAAACTGATGATGAACAGTGCAAAACTAGTATCTAACTAGCCTGAGCACATTCGATTCTTAATGAGTCTTTTTCAAAGGCAAACACAAAAACTGTTGTGTTTGCTGAACTCTACATGTTTCTACATGAATTAAACCTTTAGATGTATTATGTCTCAACCAGCCTATATCAACTTGTAGCAGATACTGAAAAATATTTGTACTTGCCGAGAAATCTATGAGCCATAGCAGCATCTTTTTGTGTACATTTATGTAATGCAAATTATATCCTGGATATTTTATTCTATTCTGGATATTTTATTCTTATAGTGGTAATTAAAAGCTACTAAGAAAATTTAGAAAAGTTTTGAAAAAAAAATATGTTTGCTGCAAAGGATAATTCTATTTGTGCATGGCTGTCTTTTTCTAGTCTTGGTTTAAACTGCTTGGTTTCAATGTTCCAAGGCAGCGTATCCAGTAAGATTCCGTTTCCTTACTGGTCTTGGTACTCCAGTTGGGGTTGTTAGCAACTGCAATAAGTGTTATGTCACTGAAAGTGAGGCCAGGAGAATAGGTATTCTGTGACTGGGCTTCTGTTCAGCTTCTTTGTCATCTGATCAGATCTATGAAGGTTTATCCTTTTATGTAGCTTTTCACTTTCTCTGACATACTGAAGGCTACAGATATTACATGTGATGAGATAAATTACATCCTCTGTTTTGCACGTTTTATTTGGACCATGTATGTTTAGTTTTTCTCTAGTCACTGTGCTAAAATACCTTCATTGAAGCAAGACATTAACTTGGGCTTTGATAACTATATCAAGGATGTGTTTATTGTGCTTTAATGCAACTGGCTGTTCTATTTTTAATTTGTTTGTCTACTTAGGTTTTATGTACATTCAGTTATCCTTTCCATCATGAAGATCATTCCTTTCATAACAGTAGACATATTTCATTTGAAGACATATTTCTATAAATATATTTAGAATATGGTCAAGTTGATAATTGTATAATTTACATGATATGATGGTTTGCTCGAGTCGTTTTTTTTTTCTAAAGTGATTTAAGAGAAGAATTTCTCAAATTTGGTTTCAATTAATCGATGGACCTATATTGGAGTGATATATGTGATAACAAAAGTGGCTCTTCAAAAAATAAAATCCATCTTCAATGTCAAAGATCGCACAATAGAGTAAATCATCCAGCAAAGTCAGATAGCATTTTCTTTTTGGTTGAAGGCCTCTGATGACATAAAGATAAAATTCTGGATAAATTTTCATTTTATGAAGGGTTTTTGCTCTTATTTATAATGTGTAGGCTTCAAGGATCCAAATTTTTGTCTACTGTGTTGTTATCATCTTACTTGAGGTTACATTTTCACTATATGCATGTATGAAGAGTACCTTTTCACTTCATGTCTGGAGGTTTCCATTTTATTTCATTAATTTGTAAAGGTTCCTTTTTCATTTCATTTACATATGAAGGTTTCCTTTTCATGTCATTCGTGTATGAAGGTTCACTTTTCCCTTCATTCACATGTGAAAGTTCACTTTGCACTTCATTCACATGTGAAAGTTCACTTTTCACTTCATTCACATATGAAGGTTCACTTTTCACTTTATTCACATGTGAAAGTTTACTTTGCATTTCATTCACATATAAAGGTTCACTTTTCACTTCATTCACGTGAAAGTTCACTTTTCACTTCATTCACATATGAAGGTTCACTTTTCACTTCATTCACATATGGAAGTTCACTTTTCACTTCATTCATATATGAAGTTCACTTTACATTTCATTCATGAATAATGGTTTCTTTTCACTTCATGAATGGAAGTGATGTGCCTTTTCATTTAATTCATGTATGAAATTGACCTTTTCACTTCACTCATGTTTAAAGGTTTCATTTTCAGCTCAGTCGTGTATGAAGATGACTTTTTCACTTCATTCATGAATAAGTTTCCATTTCACTTCACATTTGTTGACTTCAGTTTCATTTCAGTCATGTAGAAAAATGACTTTTTTACTTCATTCGTGGACAAGTTTCCATTTTACTTCACATTTGTTGACTTCAGTTTCATTTCAGTCATGTAGAAAAATGACTTTTTTACTTCATTCGTGGACAAGTTTCCATTTTACCTCACATTTGTTGACTTCAGTTTCATTTCAGTCATGTAGAAAAATGACTTTTTTACTTCATTCGTGAACAAGTTTCCATTTTACTTCACATTTGTTGACATCAGTTTCATTTCAGTCATGTAGAAAAATGACTTTTTTACTTCATTCGTGTATGAAAGGTTAAATCTTTTAATCAGATCGTTTATGAAGTTGTTATTTGTTGTACATGAGGGCATTCCTTATTAAGTAACACTGCAAGACAATATATGTAATAGCTATAACTGTTGATGTCATCATCCAATATCATGAACCTCTAGACTTAATCATGATGATCATAGTCTGGAGAAAGTTACTTTAAAAAAAACAACAAATCAACTAACTGTAAGCTTTCTGTGGAACTTTGCTAGTCAATCTACTCTCAAAGTCCAGCATACGAAAGGTGGGGTTTTTTTTATGACATTGTGGAGTCGTTTCAGACTAGTAGTGATAGTTTAATTTTAGTTGAGCCCACATGAGTGGAGAAGTGAGACAAGAAGTCACTTTTTTACCATTGTTGTCAGTGTTGTCATCAACAGTTTGACAAGGTTTTGGTTCAGGTTTTTCATTTGCATAGTTCCCAAACTCTGTGATAGGTTCTCATTATGCTTGGTGTGAATTATTGTGAAGCAAAGACAGTTCATTGCATTGAGTATTGTCGATTTTGGGGTAAAGGTCACATAGAAAACCTGCATTAAGTTTTTGGTTAAAAGTTTTTTCATTTGCCTACGTTTTAAAAAAAAACCTGATGGATTTTATTCAAACTTGGGTGCATTATTATGAAGGTAAGAGAATTTATTCTGTAACATCCAGTCTTAACCTTTTTGTCCTTGGGATCAAAATCCCACTTTTACATTATTGATTCAATTTTGGGCTTGATGTGCAGCCCCTGGCCTCCTTCATTATGTTCACATATAGCTAACAGTAGTTAAGCAATAACCTGGTGATATTTTAGTCTAAAACAACATAAGAAAATGTTTATATGTTATGAATCATTTTGAAACATGTTTTTGTGCATTATGGCTGGCTAAAAACCAGAAGTTTTGTTTACATTTTATTGTGTATCTTGTTTCTTTTATATTGTATTTTAAATGTTGAAATAAATTACATATTTAGTTAAAGTGCAAAATGAATAGAATGATGCAAAACAATTATGGAATTTAGAAATAAAATGATGATAAATATTTCATTAATCTGTTTTAGTTTTTATTGACTGAATTTTTCTATTTTTGTTGTTTTGGAGAAAAATTTATATTTTCATCAGTAATTAAATTTGTGTACCAAGGAATGTAGTCTGGTGTTTCCACAGATGGATTTATATTGATTAGGTATTTAAATGTGTGTCAGGAAATGAGTTCCGAGGTTTCCACAGAAGGTTTTATGTTCGTTGAATATTTTAATGTGTATCAGGGGCATCAGGCAACGAGTTCTGTTGTTTACACAGAAGGATTTATCCCATGGTGTATTTAAAAGTGTATCAGGAAATTGGTTCTGTTGTTTACATAAAAGGAGTTATGTACATTGGGTGTTTAAATATGCATCAGGGAATGAATTGTGGTTTCTACCGAATGATTTATGACCATTTTTGGGTGTTTAAATGTGTATCAGGGGATGAGTTCTGTTGTTTCCACATAAGTATTTATGTACAGTGGGTGTTTAAGTGTGTATCAGGGAGTGAGTTCTACTGTTTCCACATAAGGATTTATGTACATGGGTGTTTAATCTGTATCAGGGGATGAGTTCTGTTGTTTCCACAGAAGGATTTATGTATATTGGCTGTTTAACTGTGTATCAGGGAATAAGTTCTGACATTTCCACAGAAGGATCTATGTCCATTGGGTGTTTCAGTGTGTACCAGGGAATGAGTTCTATTGTTTCCACAGAAGGATTTATGATCATTGGGTGTTTAAATTTGTATGGATTTTTATTCAAACTTGGGGTGCGTTATTATGAAGGTAAGAGAATTTATTCTGTAACATCAAGTCTTAACCTTTTTGTCCTTGGGATCAAAATCTCACTTTTTACATTATTGATTCAATTGTGGGCTTGATGTGCAGCAGCTGGCCTTCTTCTATTGTGAATATTGGGGAATGAGTTCTATTGTTTCCACAGAAGGATTTATGTCCATTGGGTGTTTCAGTGTGTATCAGGGAATGAGTTGTTTTCACAGAAGGATTTATGTCCATTAAGTGCTTCAGTATGTATCAGGGAATGACTTCTATTGTTTCTACAGAAGGATTTATGTCCATTGAGTGTTTCAGTATGTATCAGGGAATGAGTTCTATTGTTTCCTCAGAAGGATTTATGTCCATTGGTTGTTTCAGTTTGTATCGGGGAATGAGTTATGTTGTTTGCACAGAAGTGTTTGTCCATAGCTTTATAAAAGTTGCAATCAGCCAGACATATGGAATCATGTAGTACTTTGTGTGTAGATGAAGATACATAACTTTATAAGTTATAATTAACCAGACATGGAGTACTGTAGCATTGAATTTAGATTAAGGTACATAGCT
Source organism: Potamilus streckersoni (assembly GCA_016746295.1). Lineage (NCBI taxonomy): Eukaryota > Metazoa > Mollusca > Bivalvia > Unionida > Unionidae > Potamilus > Potamilus streckersoni. The sequence continues at coordinate 399,366 of JAEAOA010001001.1, read as the reverse complement.
TTATAAAAGTTGTAATCAACCACACATATGGAATAATGTAGTATTGTGTGGATTGGTAGTTGAAAACTTGCTTTGGGTACAATGTACAATTTGATACCCATCTTCCAATTTATTTCAAACTTTGATAATTGCACCAGTTCATGATCCCTATATCTTAAAATGTAATCCATGAAACTTATCTGGGCATCTATTCTAGTTATGTATGTACAATCCATTAAACTTATTTGGAAATCTATCATTGATATGTATGTGATATATTTCAGTTTTGTGAAGACCAGCTTAATGAATCTTATAATTTAAGATTAAATTCTCAATTGGATTTCTTCCAACCAAATTCAGGACCTGAACAATACAAAAGTTGTCTTGCTTATTTATGTTGGAATTTCTATCTTTTAAAGTGGCCTCTTTTATCACATAATTGTAAGTGAACACACAATTATCTGCTGCAATATGTTAATATAATGCTCAGTCCAACTTGTAAAAAAATAAAACTATACCTTCTTGGTATGTGTGTGTGTGTAAAAAGCAATTAGTATAATATGGTAAGTGCTGTCAATACTGTCAATTACCTATTAGAGGATCACAGAGAGGATCAGCATTTATAATTACCTTTTTAAATTATTATTATTATTATTATTATTATTATTATTATTATTATTATTATTATTATTATTATTATTATTATAATAGGTTCTTTGTTATATACTGTAAAGTTTGTTTAGATAGATAATTTTAATAGATGAATGGTTTGGTTTAATTTGGCTTGCCATTTTATGGCACAGCAGCACAAGCTGGCAATTTCATGCTGATAGAATTGGATTATTGGCTTGCCCAAAGGCACACCATGGTAGCTGATCAGGGATGATCAGATGGTAGGATCTGGTTACAAGTCATGTACACAAACCATTGAATCAATGCAGCTCCATTGGATAGATGAGCATGATTTTAACTTGCCAAATGATGGGTATGTAAGATGGAGCAACCTTTTATCTTAATGGGGTTTATTCACTCCAGAACAATCCAAAATTAAATTTTTATTGGGTCTTTCTAGTGAAGCAGTAACATGTTCACTTGGCATCTCTGGCATCCGAGACATGCAAACAGGTGGCAGTTTGGTTACCCATCCAATGAAAGTTGTTTCCTCTTGGTTTTCTTGTTCCTTCCACCTTGAGGACCAACCTTCAATGGCATCAGGACTACATTCAATAAGGCTAGCATTAGTTTTCATTATGTCTTTACTTGGCTAACAATCTGACTTTACAGACTGCCAGTCAGTAGTACTTGGCTAACAATCTGACTGTACAGACTGCCAGTCAGTAGTACTTGACTAACAATCTGACTGTATAGACTGCCAGTCAATAATGCTAGATGACACAAACCTATAAGTCAAGAGAGGTAACTAGATACAAGCATTACATCCCAAGTTTGTATTACACAGAATTTGCTGAGATATATTAGCCTGAAGAACTGAGATACATGGCTAACTTACCTTGTTGTTAAATGACAAGATATGCTGTGAATTTGAGGTGAATGCTGTTCACCTGACTTATGAAATCTGTTTACTTGACAATATAGATTAAATATGTACACTTCCTTACAGTAAGTAATGTTTATTTGTTAATCTGTGAAGACCATAAAGTTCAGTGTTATATCAACTTAATGTGAAGAGAGAGAGAGAGAGAGAGAGAGAGAGAGAGAGAGAGAGAGAGAGAGAGAGAGAGATGAGATGTCCATTTATAGAAATGCTTACTGGACATACAGAATTACAAAACACATGTCATAGCTTATATTTATTTCTCCATGAAATAATAGGTTCTTGATACAGTAAATAAATATGTATTCAAAGTAATTTCTGTTACACCTGTCTACTGCATACCACTTTTAATTTTGAAAATGTGCAGAAATGTGACACATACTGCTGATTAAGTTTACATTCTTCAAAGCCAGAAAGAAAAGACTATCTTCAATAGAATGCACATTGTTGATTCTACAAATATATTCCATACACATATATAGCTGAAATTTCTGCTGAGATTGCAAACTTATGTGCATTCTTGAAATCTCTTTATTAAATTATTTATTATCTTGTATTGTTAATTTGATGATTGTTTGCTTCAACAGTTGTTCACATTTAAAAATAAAATGTATGTCCATCCAATATACAAACAAAAATAGATTATAATTATTATACAGATTTTTGCGTATTCATCAGAATCAAATGGGCAAATTTACAAACGTTTATGTAGGTAACAAACTTCTCAGTGATAATTGATTAAGTGCATGTTTACAAAGTATCGGACACCACCCTTGCAAATAGATCCAAATTTTCTGTGAATTATTTTATATGAAATCTTAATCATAACTTCACTGTTTATTATTTCATATAACAATCTTATGTTGATGCACATTGAATAAATTGCTATTGAAAAACAATTACTGACATTTCAACTGCAGTGTTTGAGGATCATTAACTGAACAACTGGCCAAAAAGAATTTCAAGGAATCCAGGGTAAGTCCATTTTCTCTTTTTAACTGCTGAACATTAAAACTATCTCTGATGATAAAACAAGTTTCCTACATTTGAGTTAACATAATCACAAAATACTTGCAAGTGTGGTGCAGTTAATGATAAAAATCAACTCGTACTTATTTGCATTATCAGGAGACCAGTATGCTAAAACCATATCAAGATCTTTGACCTTAAAATTAATGTTAAGAGTGTTTTTAAATTATTCATTGGAAAGCAACTAAATACAAAGTCTGGCTGAAATTATAAGTCACCTTGTTCATAAGTTCAAGGGGGCCCCGAGTGTCCGAGTGGTCTAAAGCGATGTAAATTAAGGATCACTGCCATCTAATCTCTGTTTGCATAAGTTTGAGTCCAGACTCTGTTAACGTGGGTAAGTGAGAAAGCCTGCCAGCAGCTTCTCATGTGTCGGTTGTTCTTCCAGGGTTCTTCCTCCACCATTTAATACTGGCTGCCATGTATAGCTTATCTTGTGCTAAAAAATGGCGTTAAACCCTATAACATAACATATCATAAGTTCAATAAAGTGTAAAAATTCAAGCAATGAAGTTTGACTTAACCACAAGGTCAATTAAGTCTGTTGTCAAAACTCTAGATTAAAATATGGATATCTTGGATGTCAGATCTGCACATATTCAAAACGAATTTAATATTCCAAAGAAGTGTTTGGGTGAAAACCCCATTTTAATGCCATTGTTCATGCAAAAGAAAAAGAATTTTTGAAGGCCACCATGGTAACATACTAGAAGTCAGATTAACACCATTTTCATTTACATGTAGTAGTAGCTACATACTGCTAGTGTTGTATATAAAATCTCCATGTTGATAATACTGCATATTCAGGTGGTGTCCTACAGTTTCATATTAAGCATAGGGATATAATTTTAAAGAAAAAGAAATTTCCAGGCTTTCCTCACTGGTTATACTGACTATATAATAAAGACTGTACATCTTAGGTGTTTGATTAAAGAACTTTTATTTTCCTTTATTTTGGTGTATGATTGATGGGTGTAATTTGGGTTCTAGAATATATACCTTGTGCTCACTTCAAGTGTGCTCATATAAAAAAAACTGCTAGCTCTGCTTGGTCATTTTCACTTCCTGGACTTCGGAAGTAAATTATAGAAAAAAGAGCAGAAAACTTATTTTTGATTTTCAGATAGTGTAATTTGTTCATTGCACTTTCAGAAGCTGCTATTGCCTACTTTAGGAAAATTTGTTTTACCAATTTTAATAACTGCTAAAGTTAGTGTGCTTTTCCCTAATTCAGGTTAATTTGTCGAGCACATGGGCGCATCCATTTTGTTATACTGTGTCCTTAGAGCATGTACAATTTCCACAAGTACAGTATCCAAAGAAATGTCAGCCACATTACATCAAAGTATCATAGAGGTAAGGCAACATTCTCTTCAATGTACATGTTACAAATGCAAACATCACCTTACATACATCATTCTCTTACATGTACATAATAACTGGTGAGTACCTCCATCAGAGGACTAGCCATATACAAATTGTTAGGATGGCTGTCAAGGCACCCCTTTTGGAAGTGGTATGAACATCATGCAGGGAGGAAGGAGTTAAAAGTATTAAATTTAGAGCCATCTGATCTGGAGAAGTAGCTTTTGCAAGATTTATAAAATCTCTCAGGTCATTTTAGCATTTTTGTTTTAAAGGACAACAGATGCTGAACACTGGTTTACATTCCATCATATAAGCTCTTTTGGTCTGTGACCCGTAGAGCTACAAACAACAATCAATGACATTTCTGCTGCACTATTTTATTAAATAATTACTGACACAAAAACAATCACTAATAGTTTCTTCATTCCTCTGATAAAAATATTCACCAGAATCCTAAAGTTTAATTAAAGTATTCAATATATATGTAAATTAAAAACATAAAAAAATTTTTAAAAAATTTATCACAGCTTTATATGCATTTAACAGCAATTAATAATACTAAAGATTACTTGACTAAGCACACCCACCCACCCAGGCCCACACCCACACACACACAGAGTACTTTCAGAACTATGTATACTACATACAGTAAATTTATGAGTTTTGAATCATCTGCAGCAACAGACTGTTATCTAGACCTACAGTTTTTTTTCTTCTCTGAATGATCATTTACAGGGCAAAATATAGGACATCTTTCAGGTAGTCTACATAATCAGCCTTTGCATCATAAAAGTACTAAAATTACAAAATTTAAAAAGTCAGGAAAATACAGAATTATGATTCAAATCAGACCTTCAAAGTCTGTAAAGAGAAATATCTACCAAACATTCAAGGTTACAAAAAAAAATGTGAATTTATAAAGTATCATTCACATACATGTATCAAAGCATATTAAGGAAATTATTCTTCAAATTCCCATTTTTATTATTAAAAAACTCATCCCCATCTTTTAAAATAATAGGCATATAATATGTATCATTGAATATGCACTGCTAAACTTTACTAATCTGTGTATGATTAGTCCTCCTGTATAAACAAACAGGTATTTATATGTGTGGGAATACAATTTTACTTGATCCCTTAACCTGTAAAATACAATAAAATAAGAAATTGAAATATATATATATATCCTGATTTTGTGAAAAAAAACTATTATACTATATTTCTCCAAAAATAGTATGTACCATATATATATATATATATATATATATATATATATATATATATATATATATATATATATATATATATATATATATATATATATATATGTGTGTGTCTACATCCACTCAACTGAAAATGGCATAGATCCTGATCTGTTGTCAGATAATGCACTGGCATATTCGGGTCTATGTTTTCTGTTGTACTTATTAACCCTAATAAACTGCATAGCTCACGATCTGCCAGAACATTATGGACATCAGATCTCAATCTATGCAATTTGAAGTTTGATTAGACGTATATAACACTCTTAAAAACACGCATAAGAATTTTTCTCTCTTTTGATGGTTTTGAAAAATTAATATTTCAAATGAACAATAATAGCTTCTGATAAATGTTCACTGCAGGAATCAATTGCTATATTAATAGTATTATACAGCAAGACACTCCTTAACATAAAAAAACGTTTTTGGTCATTCATCTGCCATACCAAATAAAGCTTTGAAAGAAAAAAAAATTACTTAAATCATAAACAATTACTATGTAAACAATTGCTATGTAAACATAACTTACAGTGTTTCTACGCTACAAAAAACATACAAAATGCATATACATCAAGACAATACTTTTTCATGGACAGTTATTTTGTATAAAAAGTTCTTAAAAGTTGCAGATGGAAGAGCTTGATTTCTGTTTCCTGTCTAGTCAAGATGAAAAGTTTAAAAAAGAAAAGACTGCAAAATTGAACAAACATTTTCAACTCTTGCTTTTATCCCTTTTGTTCTTGATAAATGGTACAAATGCATGCATTTTCTGAGACAACATATGATAAAAGCTAAATTCCTTCAATTTAATTTTTAATTGATTTGTAAAACATCACAGATAATGCAACAATATGTGGTAATAATCCTGAGGTCATTTTAGTTTTTTTTTGATCTTGATCCATTGCTACATAGGGCTGACAGGGTTACCAGGCAGAAAAGAGTGGGGGTCGGGGCATTGGCGGCAGGTAGTCAGTGTGATGCTGTGATTGCAACTGCTCGAGGCCAGTCTTGAATCGATTGTGGGGTGGCATGAAGGGGCTAGGGGCTATAGATGTTACTCCAGGTTCCTGAAATACAGAGTAATTTTTAGCAAAGTTTTATGAAGAAAAAAAAAATTAATTACTAGTGTAAGCAAATCTAAATCAAGTTTTGTAAAAAAATGGATACCAGATACTTGCTTGTAAGTCCAGTGCAACTGCAAACTGTACAGATCCTGATTTACTAGCACATAATGAACTGGCAGATCAGGGTGTGTGCATTTTGTTAGGACTAATCATTGGCACAAGCAACATATACCCTAATCTGCCAGCACATCATGTGATATTAGATCAAGGTATATGCAGTTTGCAGTTGGACGTGTACATGAGCATATTTGGTATATATTTTATTCAAGTTTATAACATTTGCTGTAGAACATGTACAATGCAAATAATTATATCCTGACATTTATCTTGCAAAATGTGTTAAAATTACTGAGTTTTCCACACACTCCCAAAGTTATGATGCCAAAAATATTATTTACTATATCTCTTGGATTTGGCAATGTAAATAAATCAATGTTTACAAATTTGTAAGAGAAAGAAGTTGATTTGGTATGAAAGTTGAATATGGTAATGTTCAACTTTTGCTTGTTAATGTATAAAGTTTGCATCATTACAATTTTGACTTTTTAAATTTTCTTATAAAGAATGACACTTAATTCCTTCCAAAGCAAGCGAAAATCTATTACATAATTTAGTACTGGTATGTATTTTTTAACTTGTAAATACAGAAATTAAATCTGCAGCACTGACTATTCTAGTGGAAAAATGAGGTCAGTATGATTTTATTTTAAAAGGTATTCTATAAAAAATGTAAGGTTCAGCAATTGAATAGTTATGCACTGTTGGTTAAAGGAAAAGGTTTTGGGCATGCAGATAATATGCTCTTGTCCTCATATTCTTTAATTATCTTATGACAATATATCCTTTGTCACAAAACTGCAAATAATACATACCCAGATCTGCTGTTGTATAATGTGCCAGCAGATCAAAGTCCACATAAGTCATTGTAGGTGATTTCAAGCAAACAGCATAGATCCAGATCTGATGGCACATTGCATGATGACAGATCAAAGGTTAATACCTATCATTCTACAATCAATTTCAACCAAATGTCATAGACAAAAATCCAATGGCACATTATGTGATGGCAGATTGAGGTCAACCCTAGTCATTCAACTATTGATTTCCAGCAAACAAAGAGGACCCAGATATGACAGTGCTTTAGGCAATGGCTAATCAAGATCTAGAAAATCATGTGTAAATATGATTGACCATATACGAAGTCTAGTCTCTATGTTTTGTGCCAATGAAGAATAAGATTCTATTTATTAAAATATCTTTAAAATTATAAAACCTCGTTAAAGAAAAAAAACTGAAAATATTAAAGATTTTTTAAACATTCAAACGAATGTTTATTTGTCACTCAAATCAGTCCAAAAGAAAAAAGTGTACATCATGCAATATTAACGTGTTAATTTTCAAGACAAACATGTATGCAAATAACACTGCAATAACAAGAATATTGCTTTTCTTCAATGAAACCGAATAGGAATAGTTTGTGAACTGTACTAACAGTAAAACTAACACCAGCTGGAAAACATGGTAGAATATTTATTTGACTTTTCTAAAGCAAACAGATTTTTTGTTTAATATTTATACTTAATTTTCAATTGATATAACATTAAAGAGCATAATTTAAATAGAAAAAAAGATAAAAATAAGGGACAAAATATTTGTTCAGGTCTTTTTATTTCTTAAGCTGATCCAACTTTCAAGACAAATAAAAACAACTGTTTTCCAGCAAGTAATCAGTTGTACTATAACCACTGGCAACCACTTACATGTAACTGACAAGGTTTTGTAAGTGGTTGCCAAGGTGATTTCTGGTAACACACCTAGTTAGGAAGAGAAGCAAACAAGGGAAGTAGCTTTGTTGTTGAGAAGAGCCTGGGAATACTCTTGTTGCAGAGGGGATAAAAATGGCGATGGTGGACCGTAGCGGATGGTACCTGCCTACAAACAGAAGAAAAACAATACCATGGTGTCAATCACATATCCACCAACAAATAACACATGCAGAACAGACAAACAAATATTCACACTGTTAAAATGAGGTAAGTACAAGGCCATATTTTCTTTTATAAAACAATCTTTAAAAATAAAAAAATAACTAAAATAATTTTAAACTTGTTAATGAATCTTTTGCATATGTAAGCTTTATAAATATTTAAAGATAGCCAATAAAATCATTCATAATATTTTAGGCCTGAACTAGATTTTGTATCTGCAAACATACATGTCCCTGATTAAGACCAAATGGCCTAGGTCCCAAAAAAGTTCAGAAATGTATAAAAATTGTAAAAATTGTTTTATTGGCATAACAATCAAATTAGATCATCTACATGTGTATACAAATGTTCTACTGGATTTAATTTGTCTGTCTCAAGTGGTTTTTGCTTAACTGTGCAACCAAGGTATTTGTTGAACAAAATTGAAACCTGAATAACATTTTTAAAGAACTGAATAATGGCTATAATGGCAACAAAATCTAATCAGAACATTTGCCATATGTACTCACTTATAGCATCTGCCATATGTACTCACTTATAGCATCTGCCATATGTACTCACTTATAGCATCTGCCATATGTACTCACTTATAGCATCTGCCATATGTACTCACTTATAGCATCTGCCATATGTACTCACTTATAGCATCTGCCATATGTACTCACTTATAGCATCTGCCATATGTACTCACTTATAGCATCTGCCATATGTACTCACTTATAGCATCTGCCATATGTACTCACTTATAGCATCTGCCATATGTACTCACTTATAGCATCTGCCATATGTACTCACTTATAGATTGTGTCCAACTGCAAACTACATAAATCAGAAATGTGCTACTTCTGACCTGTGACCTCAGGTTGTATCTGGTTACATTTACATTAAATGATGTGCATTTGGTTTCCAGCCCTGAAGAAGTTGCACATGTCTGGCATAGACCCAGATCTGACATCACATAATACACTGGCATATTTGGGTCCATGCAGTTTGTTTGGTGTAGTCAGTAGAACAAAAAACACAGACCCTGATCTGCTGGTATATATGCAAAAAAGACCAGGATATATGTTCTTTGCATTTGCATCTGTTTTATAAGTGAGTGTATATATGGTACCTAAAAATACAAATAAGCTTATCAAATTCATTTATCTACCTTAAGTGGTTTTTTGCTTGTGTTTTTTAACTCCATTAAAATATTTGTAAAAATTGAAAAATTTCCAAGTGTCTGGAAAATCTAATTAGATCATCTACATGTGGATAAAAATAAGCTGTTAAAATTTCACTTGTCTGTGTTGAGTGCTTTTTGTGTCATCATGTTAAGACATTTCTTGGGAAAGAGGGATGTACAGATGAAATCAAGATACTAATACCGAAAGCAGTTGGGGAAGAAAAATTGTAAATAAATTGAATAGTCTATATTAATCTGCAAGATTATAAAATCTACAAGTCAAAACTCATAAATTTTGATAAGAAATCATGATATGAATGAAGTGGTCAAATAGTTTCTTACATTACAATGTGTGTTATGACCATAACAAATGATTGTGTGTTATGACCATAACAAATGATTGCATGTTATGAGCATAACAAATGATTTGGTCATTTTCATAAACTTTTGATGGGAAATCAATTAACCTTTTTGCAAGCAAATATTATCAAAACATTTTACATCCCGAGATTGCTTAATAACAAAAGCTAGATTTGTGTCTGTAAAACATACATGCCAACACTGCGGACATGCACATCAAAACATTCTAAAACAAAAATTGAAAAAAGGAAGAACAAAACAAAATACAGAGATATTTGCATGAAAATCCAATCAAGTATCTACATAAGCATGCATCTGAAGTGGTGTTTGCTTAGTTGTGCTAACAAGTTTTTTATCAATCAAAAGTCAAAATTATTTTTAAAAAGGAGCAAAAAATATTGCTTTAATGGTCTGAAAATCCAATCATGTATCAAGGCAAATACAAAATTTTATTTCTCTACTTCAAGTGCTAGCAATGATTATGGTAAAATGAAAGTCCTAAAAACATGCAGAAAATGGGAAAATCGCTGTAGTAATCTAAAAATAAAAATAGGTCATTTACATATGAAAAACATGTCCATACAACTTTGTTAGTTTATCTTAAGTATTTTTTCTTCTAAAAAAGAAAACAAATTCACCAAAGTTAAAATATGTGTTAAAAAATGGAAGATAATTCTCTTGAATGTCTTGGAAATCTAAAGAGATCATCTACAGGTGTTTACAAATTTAACTGCATTGAGTGGTGTTTGCTAAGAAGCTTCTTGGGTTGGGCAATACCAAATTAAGATGCACTTACATTAAAATAACAAGCAGGCAGGTATAAGACAAAAAGCCATGTCATGCAGGCATTTCTGTTTTGGCAGGTATAAGACAAAATGCCATGTCATGCAGGCATATCTGTTTGGCAGGTATAAGACAAAATGCCATGTCATGCAGGCATATCTGTTTGGCAGGTATAAGACAAAATGTCATGTCATGCAGGCATTTCTGTTTGGCAGGTATAAGACAAAAAGCTGTGTCATGCAGGCATTTCTGTTTGGCAGGTATAAGGAAACATGCCATGTCATGCAGGCATTTCTGTTTTGGCATGCATAGAACAAACAAAACATGGTTTGATGATATTTGGTTTGCATGCACTGTTTTGAGACAAGGCCAGATTGATGGTAAACGTGTAAGTCGGAAACATTACGTTGACCACTACCCTTAAAGGGAAAAATTTTATTTTACATTTGATACTGATATACTGTAAAAACAAAAATATTCATGGATGATTTAATTTAACTTTTTCACAAATAAATTTAAAAAAAATGAAGCACAACATGAATGATAGTAATTTTGAAGAATAGCATGGTAACCACAATCACCCCATTAAGTTTTATCCATATGAAATTGTCTGATTACTCTGAAGCCAAAAATTTATATCTCCATTAATATATATTATTTTACAGTATTTTACAATATTCTGTTACTAGCAACAGTATGGTCACAAAATATGAAATTTTTTCATACTATAACATGCCTAATTTAGATCTGAAAATGTACATGACTACCTTTATAAATGGTTTTAAATTTAGCAATGTTTTGAAAAGAATATAAAATATTTTGAGTCAAACCCTGATAGTTTTTATAAAGAACTATGGTTCATTAAAAACTTTCTTTCAAAGTTTGGACAAAATAATATTAACTCATTATCTCATTATTATTTATCATGCCATCAAGAATACAACAAAAGCTGGATTTTTTATTTTGCTGGACTTGACAAAATAAGTAAAAAAAAATATTATCTACCACAATAATTACCCTAGGTATTTGCCCACAATTAAGATTTAGTACCATTACAGTTGAAATTTAAATAACTGCAAGAAATTATTTATGATGAAAAGATAACAGGTGAATTCGCTTATAAAAATGACTTGTATCTGATTTTAAAGCTGTTAATTGTGTTACTGCTGAGATGTGATTAATTTTCACAACTGGTAAGTATGCAGATACAGTATATACAACATATCCATGCAGACAGACAGAAAAACACAATTTGCTTTACATGGTGATTGGTTGTGACAGTGGCTGTATCAATTAACAGGTATCAAGGGGTGGTCGTTAAGAGGTAGGACAGGAAACTAGAACGCTGCAGATAAAAGACAAATTGAAGGTGAAATTAAAATTTAATATTTCTTTAGTACTTAGAAAATTTTGTACATACAAAGAGCATTTATGTCTGAACTAAACCTCTCAAGACAAAAAAGGAATTAATTTTCTTATCTGGAAATAAATGTTTATCCATGAAGCCTTGACCTCTGACATTTTGATTTATGATAATGAACAGTCTTGACCACTGACATTTTGACTCATAATAATGAACAGCATTGACCTTTGATGAATAGTGATGACTGAGCTGGAAACAGATGGGACATTCCTAGGGTGAGGCACAAGCCATTGCTCAAGACTGATGTAGACTGACAGATGGCTGCAGCCTTATGTCTCAGACAGGACAAAGAGAACTAACCAACTAACCTGACCTTTTACTATTTTATAAAACTTGCAATCATGCAACTTAATTTTTGAAAAATAGATCATCTAAAACCATATCTAATGCCAATAACTTGACAACATTTTTTAACAGGATTTAAAACCTATAATTTCTCATTTATGCATGTATGATCAATTTTCCAGAATTGCCAAAAAAGACTGATCATTGTCTATCTTGCATCATGTGATTCTTCTCTTTCATCACATGACCAATATGTGGATCACAGGCACACTCAAACTGAAAGACACCTTTGGATTCCATCATTATCTTCAACATTACAGCATTATAATGTCAAGATTACATTACAAATCATTTATATGGAAAGAAACATTCAAGACAGGATTCTAGCACCATAAGTAAATGAAGTCAACATCTTGTTAATTACCCAAACCTTTTGCTTTCTTTATGCTTGTAAAGCAGTTTTAAATTATATGCACTAATGAATCTATTGTTTCCAAACTTAAAATGCATTTTTAAGTTACAACTTAATATTTACCAATTATTGTGAGAAATCAACCTTAATTATGGACTGGTATAGGATAGGATATAATAATGATTACTGGGATGATAATTTGGTATTAGACATTCTTCCAGGACCATGGCTGTGGCTAAATTTGAAATGTTGGGTAGAATTTTCCTTAGTACACATATTTTATCATCATTTATTATTAAAGAAACAGCAGTCATATGTTTAAAGCATAAATACAGAAAAAAATAACTTTACTCCACTGAATACATATTCCTAGAAATATTACTTGAATGCCCCTTTCATCACAGCCAGACACACACATGATTTGTAGCATTAACCCCCATTTTATGGCACCTCAGCACAGTATTGGCTGTATGTTACTTAAGGTAAAGTTAGAAAAAATGAGAAAAAAAAAAGAATCACATGAATACTTTAGGAAGATAAACCATTCCAAATAAATGTAAAAATCAAGTACAGTATGATAAAATATAAAAGTAAAAATGTTAAAATTCTGTAAAATGTCTCTAAAATAAAAGACAAATGTAATACATACAAAATCTGTAAAATATATACCACAAATAGAGCTGTATATAATTCTAATTCTGCAATTTCTTTCTCATAAACTGAAAGTTTAAGCAAAATATAACTCATTGCAAGACTCAATATAGGTAATAATAAATTTGTCAATTTTTAAACTGAAGACATTGTGATAAATAAAACTTTTTTACAAATAAAACTTTTTTTTTGCTGAAAGATCACACAATAAGAATTATTAATTCCAGATCATGTATGGAAGCTATCCAGACCATGTTAATATGAAGCTAATAAATATGCATGTTAAAATGAAAAAAGTGGGGGAAAAACACCTAATATTCAATATTAAAAAATATAAAGAAACAACAAATGTGCCCACATGAAAGAGATGCTTTTGCTACATCCAAGTATAATGTACCCAAAAGTTAAAGAGCTAAGTCAGCAAGGGCCATAACTCCCTAAAATGTTTTCAGATGATGAAATCAAACTTGGTATTGGCCTTCTCAATCAAAAGCTTTTTCTCAAATTTGGTTCCATTTTTGTCTCTCAGAATTTGCTGAATTAAAAAAGAAAGGAAATAGAAATGGGCTGAATAAAAACACAAATTTGCCCCTCAACAAATGGCAAGCATAAAAATGAGATCAATTCTACATTTTACAGGTGTAAAACCAAAAATACTACAGTATTACAGTTTTAATAATTATAAACCTATGAATAAATTGAGTCCAACTGCAAACAACATTGACCCGGATTTGTTATCACATAAAGCACTGGCAGATCAGGGTAGTTGTGGTTTGTTCTAATGGTTACTCCTAACAAACTGCATAGACCCAGATCATAAGTGTAGTATACAACATTAGATCTAGATCTATGCCATTTACAGTTGGATAAAATCTTGTATAAGAGTATATACAGTATTGTTGATCCAATTAATTTCTTTCACCTGCTCTATATCAACAACAAATCCATTCCCTCAAAAAATGTTATTAACATTACACTACATTTGAATAAATTGATAATTCAGTAATCAAAAATGAAATCAAATTTTAATTAAATAGCATAAGAAATGTGTGCATATTGGAAAAGTTACCAAAAAATAATAAGTGAGTCATTCATCAAAACAAGCTAGGCTAAAAAAGGCATTTATACTTTTTGTGAAGAACAGGTTTTTCTATGCAACATAAAAAGTATTCATCTTTTTCAGACATTATAAACACAGGCCAAAAACAAATATAAAGTCGGATGCTTGTATCCTGTACTCATGAAAAGCCTCATCATAAGTACCTTCAGTCTATATACAAAAATGACTGTAATACTTCATAAATCCATTTTTTTATTCCAAACTCTTCTCCATTATACTCACCCCAACCACAAAAACCAACTGGGGTCAAAGTGCAATATCTAATACATGTTATGCACCTTCCTGTTATGAATACATGTATGAAATTTGATGAAGAAATATTTGAAAACATTATTCTAATTGAAATTTTTGCATATTTGACCCCAGACTTTCAGCAATGAACAAAGGGGCAAGAATAAATGTGTGACACTAGAGTTTACCTCTGGGTCAATATATATGCAATATTTCTAAATTCACCCAGCTGTTAAGGAAGTTAGGAGGAGATATATTAACCTTTTACCTAATATAGGCGCCTTTTGGCAATTTACCTGGTGTCACGATAAGCGACTTTTGGCAACTCTGTAAACAATAGCCATTTTGAGCAGGTTTTCATAGCACCTTCAGGGAAAAACCCATTAGATAATGATAGTGAATGAGTTCTCTCAAGATTTTAAAGTACATACAAAATTCTTTTGTTAAAAATAATTATACAGCTATAACGACCTTATTTTACTCCTAAATATTTCCATGCATAATATATGTGTACCAAAAATATAAAATGGTTAAAATTGCTGTTAAACATAACATACACTTCACTGCTTAACAGACCTATATGTAGCGAACTGCACTATGTAACTTTGCTACATGCGTATCGAAGGGCTAAAAAGCCATACACTCTATGAAGGAAAGGGTTAATGGATAGATGGATGGACAGATGGTTAGTCAGACCAATGGATGGTAAAATAATATCATGCTGCTTTTTTTTCTACACAAAATCATATTGGGATAATAAATTAAAAATGTAAAATATTTATTTAAGTAAAACAAAGTTAGAAACTGGTTATTTGAAGAATACTATTAGTCTTGGTTATCTGATAGTTATAAATCTGATGTTTATTTCAGGAAAATATGGTTTGAGTATTCATTAAAGACTAGGAATGTTGCAAATATGGCTTCAATGCTCATTAAAGTCAAGAAATGTCATGAATATGGTTTGAGTATTCATTAAAGTCAATGAATGTAGTAATAATGGCTACAGTGCTCATTAAAGTCTAGGAATGTCATTAATATGGTTTATGTTCATTAAATTCTAGGAATGTCATAAAAATGGCTTCAGTGTGCATTAAAGTAAAGAAATGTCATGAATATGGTTTGTGTGCTCATTAAAGTCAATGAGTCTAGGAATGTCATTAATATGGTTTGAGTGTTCATTAAAGTCCAGGAATGTCATAAAAATGGCTGCAGTGTGCATTAAGGTAAAGAAATGTAAGAATATGGCTTGTGTGCTCATTAAAGTCTTGAAATGTCATGAATATGGTTGCCATGATAATTTTAGTCTAGGAATGTAATGAATATGGTTGTCATGATAATTTTAGTCTAGGAATGTCATGAATATGGTTGTCATGGTATTTTTAGTCTATGAATGTCATGAATATGGTTGCCATGATAATTTTAGTCTAGGAATGTAATGAATATGGTTGCCATGATAATTTTAGTCTAGGAATGTCATGAATATGGTTGTCATGATAATTTTAGTCTAGGAATGTCATGAATATGGTTGTCATGGTATTTTTAGTCTATGAATGTCATGAATATGGTTGCCATGATAATTTTAGTCTAGGAATGTAATGAATATGGTTGCCATGATAATTTTAGTCTAGGAATGTCATGAATATGGTTGTCATGATAATTTTAGTCTAGGAATGTCATGAATATGGTTGTCATGATAATTTTAGTCTAGGAATGTCATGAATATGGTTGTCATGATAATTTTAGTCTAGGAATGTCATGAATATGGTTGTCATGATAATTTTAGTCTAGGAATGTCATGAATATGGTTGTCATGATAATTTTAGTCTAGGAATGTCATGAATATGGTTTTCATGATAATTTTAGTCTAGGAATGTCATGAATATGGTTGTCATGATAATTTTAGTCTAGGAATGTCATGAATATGGTTGTCATGATAATTTTAGTCTAGGAATGTCATGAATATGGTTGTCATGATAATTTTAGTCTAGGAATGTCATGAATATGGTTGCCATGATAGTTTGAATTGAGGAATGTCATGAAAATGGCTACAGTGCTCATTAAAATCTTGGAATGTCATGAAAATAGTTTAAGTGATCATTAAAGCCTAGGAATATCAAGAATATGTTTTGAGTGTTCATTACAATCTGTGAATGTCATAAAAAAGGCTTCAGGGCTCATTAAAATCTAGGAATGTTATGAAAATGGCTACAGTGCTCATTAAAATCCAGGAATACCATGAAAATGGTTTTAGTGTTCATTTAAGTCTAGGAATGTCATGAATTTGGTTTGAGTGCTCATTAAATTCTCAGAATGTCATGAATGTTCCAGAATTTTTTCCAAATAAAATAATTCCATTAAATGAATTGCACAAGTATTTTATTTTGCAAACTAGTAATTAATGTCTTATTTCTAAAAACTGCCATGATGCACACAGAACAGAAAGACATCCATTTACTTGTTCAACATTTTGGTGTAAAATAAAAACTATATATGTGGTAAATTACCATGCTAGTTTAGCCTGCTTGCACAAGGAATTAAACAATATGTTGGAGACCACATGATATGAAGTGCTCCCCCTCTAGTTGTGGCATGGACAGTAACTCATCTCACTTCACAGGTAAAAATTTATACCTACATATATACTGTATATATATTTTTTTGTTTAGGAAAATCTCTTCAGTTTTGAACTGAAAGGAATTTTCTGTAAGGAAAAGATCATTATTAAAATGTTTTGTGCAATGAAAAAGGATGGACATAAGAGGCAAACATGCCCTTTCAGTTTCTATTAGGCTGGTAATAAATTCTATTCCTTTTATGTATTTGTAAAAAATAATATGAATGAAGTCATCACAAATTAGGTTTTCTAAAACCAGATATTTTGTGAAATATTACATCATTTTGATAAAAAGCTGAAGGTCACACTGGATAAAGATTTAAAATTTAACTTTTAATATAGAAGAGAACTTAATTACAGAGTTGTCTACAAAACCCCTTGAGTAAATATATTTCTTTTATATTTTGTTCTAGCACAGATTTTATACTGCTGCAATTTTAAAGGTAATTGTTTCCAAAAAAAAGCATATGGAAGATACTAGAGTTGACTTCAGGAAATATTTGTAGATACACTGTTAACTGTAAGATGAATTATGAAGATCCAATAATCAAGGGGTGAGTAATAATTATAAACAAATACTATATACAGTTCTAAAATTACTAAACCTTCAAAACACTTGTATAACACAAAACATTACATAAATGGGAATATTTAAAACAATACACTGATTACTTAAAAATTTTATGTTGATTGAGATACACAAATATTAATTCTAAGCAATAAAAATGCATGTACTTGGGCAATGTGTTTTCCAAAGTAAATGTTAGGAAAAGTCATAAAACATGTAACGTACCTTATGATATCATCGCTTGATGCTTTTTAGTGTGTACTCATTTTCATGATACAACATATGTACAATCACTTTTCCTATCGTAAGCATAGAATCCAAAAGTTTTTAGATTTCTTATGAGTAAAAAAGCATTAAAGATGGAAAACTAAACAGCCGTAAGTTTGAAGTTTTTTTTATACATAAATTCATTGTCATTGCCGTGTTCAACTTAGGCTGCATTTTTATGCCAATGGCACAAAAGTTATTGATGGCCACTCAAATATGAAAGACAGACACACATATATATATATATATATGTCATAGTGTGTGAAAAGAATAGTTGCTAATTTTTATACATTTTTGCACCTTTTACATTGCCAGTTGTGAATTTGGCACATTACCAGTGATGTGTATTAGCTGAGTGTTTGACTGATAGAAACTGATGGTTTAGCAAATCTGGTTAAACTGACTGCTTGATGCTACTGACTTCATATTAACACAACGATTAAGTGTCACTTTATGTAAACCAACATCTTTATGAGGGGTGTTGCAATGTGTTGATGACTTATTTTCATCGAAATTGCCCCCCCCCAAAAAGAAACTGATACTATCCAACAGAAATTGTTATATCAAGCTTTCACTTCATCTAGTCCATCATTAGAGCCAAATTAAATGAACTTTTGGAAAGAAATTTAGACTTGCAATAGAGTCAGCAATGAAGGCATCATTGCTTGCTACAACAATGAAGTCAGCAATGTAGGCATCATTGCTTGCTACAACAATGAAGTCAGCAATGTAGGCATCATTGCTTGCTACAACAATGAAGTCAGCAATGTAGACATCATTGCTTGCTACAACAAGAGTCAGCAATGTAGGCATCATTGCTTGTTACAACAATGAAGTCAGCAATGTAGGCATCATTGCTTGCTACAACAATGAAGTCAGCAATGTAGGCATCATTGCTTGCTTCAACAATGAAGTCAGCAATGTAGTCATCATTGCTTGCTACAACAATGAAGTCAGCAATGTAGGCATCATTGCTTGTTACAACAATGAAGTCAGCAATGTAGGCATCATTGCTTGCTACAACAATGAAGTCAGCAATGTAGGCATCAATGTTTGCTACAACAATGAAGTCAGCAATGTAGGAATCAATGCTTGCTACAACAATGAAGTCAGCAATGTAGGCATCATTGCTTGCTACAACAAGAGTCAGCAATGTAGGCATCATTGCTTGTTACAACAATGAAGTCAGCAATGTAGGCATCATTGCTTGCTACAACAATGAAGTCAGCAATGTAGGCATCAATGTTTGCTACAACAATGAAGTCAGCAATGTAGACATCATTGCTTGCTACAACAAGAGTCAGCAATGTAGGCATCATTGCTTGTTACAACAATGAAGTCAGCAATGTAGGCATCATTGCTTGCTACAACAATGAAGTCAGCAATGTAGACGTCAATGCTTGCTACAACAATGAAGTCAGCAATGTAGGCATCATTGCTTGCTACAACAATGAAGTCAGCAATGTAGGCATCATTGCTTGCTACAACAATGAAGTCAGCAATGTAGGCATCATTGCTTGCTACAACAATGAAGTCAGCAATGTAGGCATCATTGCTTGCTACAACAATGAAGTCAGCAACATTGGCATCATTGCATTTTAAAATCACAATTTGTCTATCTCTCTCACAAAGGAAAAAGACATTGTAATGAAGCAGTGGTAATTGAAACATATCATACACACATTTGATGACCTGACCAACTCATACTTTAATTAAATTTTGCCAAATGTTTCATTAAGAAAACATATTCCAACTTTAAACCCTTTTATTATCAAATTTTTTATAAAACTGACAAAATGGCCTTATCATGGGAGAAATATGGCCAACTCAATAATCTAAATGGGTATAAGTGATCAAAGATCTTAGTTAGACTGGTCTAATGATCAGTGCCAGGTCCAAAAAAGGACAGTCATTGTCAGAAAGTATTGATCAACATGACTTATTACATTATTTATGTTAGAGAGGAAAAGCAGTCTAAAATTTAGAAGAGGCTAATGAATTGTAATGGTTTGGGTCATGGAGAGTTGCTGTCCAAAAAAGTCTGACAGTACTTCTGACAAGCCAATATTACTCTACATCATGGAATTATGTTGATTTCAAGGCATTTGGGCTTGCGATTTTGTACAAAATTAGGGTGATTTCAAGGGATATGGGCTTATGATTTATACAGAATTTGGTTGATTTCAAGGCATTTGGGCTTGCGATTTTGTACAAAATTAGGATGATTTCAAGGGATATGGGCTAATGATTTGTACAGAATTAGGTTGATTTCAAAGCATTTGGGCTTGCGATTTTGTACAAAATTAGGATGATTTCAAGGGATATGGGCTTATGATTTGTACAGAAATAGGTTGATTTCAAGGCATTTGGGCTTGTGATTTTGTACAAAATTAGGATGATTTCAAGGGATATGGGCTTATGATTTGTACAGAAATAGGTTGATTTCAAGGCATTTGGGCTTGTGATTTTGTACAAAATTAGGATGATTTCAAGGCATTTGGGCTTGCGATTTTGTACAAAATTAGGATGATTTCAAGGGATATGGGCTTATGATTTGTACAGAATTAGGTTGATTTCAAGGCATTTGGGCTTGCGATTTTGTACAAAATTAGGATGATTTCAAGGGATATGGGCTTATGATTTGTACAGAAATAGGTTGATTTCAAGGCATATGAGCTTAAATTTGCATAAAGAATTATGGTGGTTTCCAGGCATATAGGCTTGTGATGCATACAGAATTATGGCAATTTCATGGCATATGGGCTTTTGATGTATACAAAATTATTGTGATTTGAAGGCATATGTGCTTGTGATGTATAAACAATTAGGATCATTTCAAGGGATATGGGCTTATGATTTTTACAGAATTAGGGTAATTTCAATGCATATGGGCTTGTGATTAAAACAGAATTATGGGGATTTCAAGGAATATGGGCTTGTGATGCATACAAAATATACAGGACTTTTAGCAACTTTTAAACCATGATGTATTCACCCATGTGTTTGGAACTCTTTCTGTGCAGTTTAAGGTTCTAGGGTGCAAAAATACAGGGTTGGAATGTAGGTATAAATAACTTTAAACAAATTCTGTCTCAAGATGGGGGAATGCAGACTGAACAAGTCAGATAATTATATGCATCAAGTGAACCAAGTATGTCTAAATTTGTCAGTAAAATTACATATGCATTGACTGATACAGTATATGCATATGTGTCAGTAAAATTACATATGCATTTAGTGATACAGTATATGTGTCAGATACAAGTATGTGCAAGTGTCAGTACTATTACATATGCATTGAGCGATACAAATAAAATTATGTATTAATTGAATGATACAAGTATGTACATATGTGTTAGTAAAATTACATATACATTTAGTGATACGGTATATGTATGTGTCAGTAAAATTACATATGCATTGAGCGATACAAATATGTGCAAGTGTCAGTACCATTACATATGCATTGAGTGATACAAATATGTGCAAGTGTCAGTACCATTATATATGCATTGAGCGATACAAATAAAATTATGTATTAATTGAATGATACAAGTATGTACATATGTGTCAGTAAAACTATATATGCCTTGAATGATACAAGTATATGCATATGCATCAATAAAACTACATATGAACTGAACATTACTAGTATGTGAATGTGTGTTAATAAAATTGCATATGCACCAAGTGATTAAATTATGTACATACATGTAGTAAAATTACATATGCATCAAGCAATTAATGTGGATATGTGTCAGCAAAATTACAAATGCACTGAGCAATACAAGTATATGCTTATGTGTCAGTAATAGAAACAGGAAGAATTATTCATACAGACTTCATGGGGCTAATATAATAGGAGACAAAAATTGAATTTTTTGTATACATTGACAGTTTATTTTTTTCCTCCTGTTATACATCCATACAGACTCATCATATTTTATTCATACATCAGTGTCATTTTATAAAATTTTACCAAAATGTAAAACCATGAAAAAAGAGAACTGATTAAGGTGGTGGGTACTGAAGCAGACACAGGGTGTAGGAACAAAGTAATGGAGTGAATAATGGGCAACTAATAAAGCAGACACAAACAGGGTGAAAAACTGAATAAGAGGGAAAATAATGAAGAAGGCACAAATGGGGTGGTGGATCTAACTTCCCATATTAAAAAGCAAGTGATCTGCAAACATATTATGATTATATACATACACTTTTATTTGCAAGGGTACCATTTCCTCGGATGACACCGGATGCATTGTATGAGTGCATCTGTCTCAGTGGAGCACTGCCCAGTCTGTTAGCAGATGCTCCTGCATATGGTTGTCCTGAATTGGAAACAGAAATGTAGGTTCCACATAAGTGACATATTGGCATAAATTATATCCAGTAAAAATAACATTACATCCCAAATTTACAATTCTGAAAAGTATAAAATTCTTTTTCAATAGACAGGTTATGCAGGGTTTTCTCAAAGCAGCAAAAAAAAAAAATGGCACATCTTAGACCACTGGTCCAATACGTGTACCAAGTTCCTTAGAAATATCTTGAATGGTTCTGGAATTCTGTTCCAAAAATTAAAGTGTTATAGATGGATGGATGAACAAATGGACAAACACATTACAAATATTGAAACTGAAGAACTGTGAATAGTAAAAAGGCATATCTACACCAGTATCAAGTTTCAAACATCTAAAATGGACTGTTTGAGAGCTATATCACATAAGCAAAAATGTTTAAAGACTCAAAGAGGAAATGTAGGCAGACATATAGACATAGCAATAACTACATACACTACATTTTAACATAAAGGGTGAGGGGCTTTATAAAATAGAATAACTGGTGTCACTCTAACACAGAATGATATCAGAACTCTGGTTTGAACCAATGACTTCAATGATACTGTTTGGTTATCTTAACTTAGAATTCTCAGACATCTAGAAATGGTCATTAATTGCAAACAACATCTACCAACTCTTCCAATATTAAAAAGCAAGTGATCTGCCAGCAATTCTTGCATTACAAAGGCTATGATCAGACAATTCTTTCTGTATTAAAAAGCAAGTGATCTGCCAACTCTACCTATATTAAAAAGCAAGTGATCTGCCAACTCTTCCTGTATTAAAAAGCAAGTGATCTGCCAACCCTTCCTGTATTAAAAAGCAAGTGATCTGCTAACTCTTCCTGTATTAAAAAGCAAGTGATCTGCCAACTCTTCCTGTATTAAAAAGCAAGTGATCTGCCAACTCTTCCTGTATTAAAAAGCAAGTGATCTGCCAATTCTTCCTGTATTAAAAAGCATGTAATCTGCCAACTCTTCCTGTATCAAAAAGCAATTAAAAATCATTTAATCTGTCAACTCTTCCTGTATTAAAAAGCAAGTAATCTGCCAACTCTTCCTTTATTGAAAAACAAGTGATCTGCCACCTCTTCCTGTATTACAAAGCAAGTGATATGTCATCTCTTCCTCTATTGAAAAGTGATCTGCCAATTCTTCCTGTATTAAAAAGCATGTGATCTGCCATCTCTTCCTGTATTAAAAAGCATGTGATCTGCCAACTCTTCCTGTATTAAAAAGTAAGTGTTCTGCCTCATCTTCCTGTATTAGAAAGCAAGTGATTTGCCAACTCTTCCTGTATGAAAAATCATTTAATCTGCCAACTCTTCCTATATTAAAAAGTGATCTGCCAACTTTTCCTGTATTAAAAAGCAAATGTTCTGCCTCATCTTCCTGTATTAGAAAGCAAGTGATTTGCCAACTCTTCCTCTTTTAAAAGGCAAGTGATCTGCCATCTCTTCCTGTATTAAAAAGCAAGTGATCTGATAACTATTCCTGTATTAAAAATCATGTGATCTGCCAATTCTTTCTGTATTAAAAAGCATGTGATCTGCCAACTCTTCCTGCATTAAAAAGTGATCTGCCAACTCTTCCTGTATTAAAAAGTGATCTGCCAACTCTTCCTGTATTATAAAGCATTTAATCTGCCATCTCTTCCTGTATTAAAAAGCATGTGATCTGCAAACTCTTCCTGTATTAAAAAGGAAGTGATCTGCCACCTCTTCCTGTATTAAAAAGCAAGTGATCTGTCATCTCTTCCTCTATTGAAAAGTGATCTGCCAATTCTTCCTGTATTAAAAAGCATGTGATCTGCCAAATCTTCCTGTATTAGAAAGCAAGTGATCTGCCAACTCTTCCTATATTAAAAAGCAATTAAAAATCATTTAATCTGTCAACTCTTCCTGTATTAAAAAGCAAGTGATCTGTTAACTCTTCCTGTATTAGAAAGCATGTGATCTGCCAACTCTTCTTGAATTAAAAAGCCTATTGTCAGCCAATTATTTCTGTATTAAAAAGCATGTGATCTGCCAACTCTTCCTGCATCAAAAAACATTTAATGTACGAACTCTTCCTGTATTAAAAAACAAGTCATTTGTTAACTCTTCTTGTATTAGAAAGCAAGTGATATGCCAATTTTTCCTGTATTAAAAAGCAAGTAGTCTGCCAACTCTTCCTAAAATAAAAAGCAAGTGATCTGCCAACTCATCCTGTATAAAAAAGCAATTAAAAAGCATTTAATCTGCCAACTCTTCCTGTATTAGAAAGCAAGTGATATGCTAACTCTTCCTGCAGTACAAATCAAGTGATCTGCCAACTCTTTCTGTTGTAAAAAGGAAGTGATCTGCCAACTCTTCCTGTATTGAAAAGCAAGTGATCTGCCAACTCTTCCTGTATTAAAAAGCATGTGATCTGCCAACTACTCCTGCATTAAAAAAGCAAGTTATTTGCCAACTCTTCATGTATTAAAAAACATGTACTCTGACAACTTTTCCTGTATCAAAAATCATTTAATCTGCCAACTCTTCTTGTATTAAAAAGGAAGTGATCTGCCACCTCTTCCTGTATTAAAAAGCAAGTGATCTGTCATCTCTTCCTCTATTGAAAAGTGATCTGCCAATTCTTCCTGTATTAAAAAGCATGTGATCTGCCAAATCTTCCTGTATTAGAAAGCAAGTGATCTGCCAACTCTTCCTATATTAAAAAGCAATTAAAAATCATTTAATCTGTCAACTCTTCCTGTATTAAAAAGCAAGTGATCTGTTAACTCTTCCTGTATTAGAAAGCATGTGATCTGCCAACTCTTCCTGCATTAAAAAGCCTATTGTCAGCCAATTATTTCTGTATTAAAAAGCATGTGATCTGCCAACTCTTCCTGCATCAAAAAACATTTAATGTACGAACTCTTCCTGTATTAAAAAACAAGTCATTTGTCAACTCTTCTTGTATTAGAAAGCAAGTGATATGCCAATTTTTCCTGTATTAAAAAGCAAGTAGTCTGCCAACTCTTCCTAAAATAAAAAGCAAGTGATCTGCCAACACATCCTGTATAAAAAAGCAATTAAAAAGCATTTAATCTGCCAAAACTTCCTGTATTAGAAAGCAAGTGATATGCTAACTCTTCCTGCAGTACAAATCAAGTGATCTGCCAACTCTTTCTGTTGTAAAAAGGAAGTGATCTGCCAACTCTTCCTGTATTGAAAAGCAAGTGATCTGCCAACTCTTCCTGTATTAAAAAGCATGTGATCTGCCAACTACTCCTGCATTAAAAAAGCAAGTTATTTGCCAACTCTTCATGTATTAAAAAACATGTACTCTGACAACTTTTCCTGTATCAAAAATCATTTAATCTGCCAACTCTTCTTGCATTAAAAAGCAAGTGATCTGCCAACTCTTCCTGTATTAATAGGCATGTAATCTACCAACTCTTCTTGTAATAAAAAGCAAATGATCTGTCAACTCTTCCTGTATCAAAAAGCATTTAATGTGTGAACTCTTCCTGTATTAAAAAAACAAGTCATTTGCCAACTCTTCCTGCATTAAAAAGCAAGTAATCTGCCAACTCTTGCTGTATTAACAACAATGTAATCTGCCTACTCTTCCTGTACTAATAAGCATGACCTGCCAACTTTCCTGTATTAGAAAGCAAGTGATTTGCTAACTCTTCCTGCATTAAAAAGCAATTAAAAGCATTAAACCTCTCAACTCTTCCAATAGTAAAAAGCAAGTGATCTGCCAAACTTTTCTTTCATTAAAATGCAAGTGATCTGCCAACTCTTCCTTTATAAAAAGCATGGAGGCCCTGAGTGGTTGAGTAGTCTAAAGTGCTCATCATTACGGATCACTACCATCTTACCTCTGTCTTTGTGGGTTTGTGTCTCAGGCTTGGCTAGAATGGGTACGTGAGAATGCTTGCCAGTAGATTCTTGTGGATTGGTGGTTCTGCCCAGGGTTTTCCAGGGTTCTTCCTCCACCAGTTATACTGACCGCCATGTATAGCCTATATTGTGCTGAAAAATGGCATTAAACCCTACAACAACAACACTATAAAAAACATTATCTACCAACTCTTCCTGAATAAAAACCTACTATCAGCCAATTTTTCCTCTATTAAAAAGCCTATGATCTGCCAATTCTTCATGTATTAAAAAGTCTATGATCTGCGAACTCTTCATGTATTAAAAAGTCTATGATCTGCCAACTCTTCCTGTATTAAAAATTCTATGATCTGCCAACTTGTCCTGTATTGTAAAACTTATGATCTGCCAACAAATATTCAGCTATTTGTCTGATGTACTAAAATAACTAATCGTTCCATATACTATAAGAAAATGAATAACTCCTTGTTACTACCATATATACATGTCTATAAGTCTAGTCCAACTGCAAACAACATAGACCTTGATCTGTCATCACAGGATATGCCCACAGATCCAGGTCTATACTGCTTGTTCTACTGATTACTCCTAACACACTGCATAGACAAAGATCATTATGTGATGGCAGATCTGGATCTATGTAGTTTAGCAGTTACACCTGACTTATATACAAGTATAGATGATACCAAAGCAGTGTTTGGGGATGGAACATCTCATGAAAATTAACACAATGAACAAGCATCCCACAGAACATGATCTCATGCCTCCCTCCTTTCCTCCTGCTATGATGTAACACTGCTGTATATGATATGTTGAAGTAACACCACTGCACCTGATGTGACAAATTTGAACCCATAACTCTAAAGAAAAATAATTTTGATTTAAAACATAACTCTAAAAAAATGGTAATTTTGATGATGATGCTTTTTGCCACCACCATCAATGGAGGTGGGTGGGGGTGATCCTGAAGGACTCATGGTACTAATTCAGCTCCAATAGTAAAAACTATGTAAACACTATAATATTAAAAGTTCAATGGCTTTAAATGTCTGAGTGCTCATGATCAAACCTATGACAAAAAATTGTGGGAAACTCATGATCCTATCCCTAAGCAGCAACATTGAAAATTCATATAGACTTAAAAATATTTCCTAATGGCAAGGGACTACTATATTATGGAAGGGGACTACTGTATTTTCACAAGAGACTACTACTTTATTATGGAAACAGACTACTGTATTATGGCAAGGGACTAATGTATTATGGCAATGGACTACTGTTTTACATGTTCAAGCATTCATACAATAATTAATTACATACCATATATAGGATCAGGCCTTGTTGTCTGTACACGTGACTGTCTGTTAACACTGCTGTTATCATTGCCATAAGTAAATGGGCGGGGCTGACCAGTGTGAGGGTGTGTCTCAGTGAGTGGGTGGCTCCCATGTGGGTGTTTCTGAGAAGACAGGGAAGGAGGCTGCTGCTTCTCCCTGTAAGTATGTAAACAAAATTAAAAGCTACTATCTAGCATTCTAAATGAAAGTCATCGATGGTCAAATTGAAACTTTGTTAGGATTTTTTGCTAAGAATCGTAAATAGATAATCATAAATAGATATGCATAAATAGAGATAATCTACTTTCCGGAGTATATATAAGGAAATATTTCATCAGTCAAATTGAAAAATTGTATTGTTGTAAATGACAAAGCCACTCAAAAATATTTTCATCTCACAAGTTAAATATTTGCTCATTATAAGCTTCAAAAAGTGTAGCTTTTTCTTATAATATATTTTTAAGACAAAAAGCATTGAGTGCCATGGATTTTTTCCTCCATTCTGCGCCAATGTGATTATTTATACATCAATATAAAAATCCCAAAATTTTACAATAATTTTAGGATGATGATGTTTTACTAATTTAGCTTTTGCATATAATGCTTCGAAATGTGTACTTGTTGAATTAATTACTATTTTCATAGGAAAATGAAGAAATTTTGTTGTGTACAAATTGATACAGTGAATACTGTTGGATGCAGGAACTGTAGAAATTTATTAGATTTCATATCTGATTGACCCCAGAGTGTAACATCTTTAAACAAAGGAATTGAAAGATCGGGAGTTTACTTGTAAGTATTCTAGTTATTTAATTTGTTCATTTATGTATTTAAACAGTAATTGTTTTTAATGACCTTAGCAGTAACATATGATGCACCCAAATTTTGATTATCACTTTAGTTTGGTTCACAATCAACATATCAATATTCTATTTCTTCATAATTTTCAAATATGATTATGTCTGTGATGAAAGCTAAAAATCCTTCTAATACAATTTTCTTATCATATCTAATCAAGAGTTTTTCTTAAAAATGTGTACCATTTATTGTAGAGTTGTGAAAAGGGACATGATGCATAATAATTATTAGCAACAATTCATGTAAGTTCAGTCATTGTCGATTGGCATGATTCATGTGGAACACTAATTAGAAAAATACTAGAAGCCTGCTTAACAATAATGTTCTTTTGAGTTCATTTGTAGGCATTTCACGATCATGACTATGCACTAATTACATAAGTGCAATCTTAACACAGTTTAAAATCCTGAGAGAGAGAGAGAGAGAGAGAGAGAGAGAGAGAGAGAGAGAGAGAGAGAGAGAGAGAGAGAGAGAGAGAGAGAGAGAGAGAGAGAGAGAGAGAGAGAAGCTCCAAAATGAGAGCTCTCAACACAAAGGGAAATAACTCTTCTAAAATAAGGATATTGTTTATGACACTGGTGGTGTTCACTTATGATGAAGAACTCAAGACAGGGGATGTACCTCTGTCACCATATAATGATCAAGATACAGGATTTTGTTCAATTTTAGGTAGACATTGACTGTTTGGGGTTCTTTCAAAGTGCAAATGTAACAACAGAAAAGTTTTTAATTTTCTAGAAATAGTGGCAATGAAGAAGCAATGATTTGGTAAAATGCTTTTATTCAGTTTCTCTCTAATCAGCATTTGTCAGAGACAAAATAAGTTTAAAAAAGGGTACCAGCCTTTTTTATTATGAAACAGTTCATTTTCCTGCACAATAAAGTTGCATATATAATTGAGATCTTTTGGTTTTTCACCAAACTGACATGTTATTAAAATCACAGATAATAAGCTTCTAACTTTTTGCCTCTTCATCCTTAAATAAGAGTAATTCTACTAGAATAATCTTATTGACATACTAAGCATATCTGATATAAATTGGATGGATTAGTTTTTTTCAATACAAATTATTCCAATATTTTCTTCTAATTAATGATTTGGTTATAATTTGATTACTTTATTACAACACATAATTTTCATAATTATTACAATGAATTTTACTGGTGAACAATTTTAAAACTGTGAGTGCTGAGCAGGCCGTATATATTAATATACAAGTCATATCCAAATGCATAATCCCAGATCTGCATAATGCACCAGTAAATCTGAGTCAATGTATTTTCTTAGAACAAACAATATACACCCTGATCTGCCAGAATAATGGAAGATCAGGGTCTATGTTATCTGCACTGGACCTAATTTAGAAGCAAGTAACTATGGTAACTATTGATATTTTTTTCAGATATGTTATAATTTGTATAGAATGAAAGAATTACAATACATCTGATTTATGAAATTGCCAAAAATATATCAGTTTACATAGAACATGTAATTCTCCCATGAAAGATCATGTCTGATAACAATTTTGCAATTAAAAATTGCAACAAAAATAAACAAAACAAATTGTACAATCAATTTGTTTAATCTAGGAAAAATACTGTAAAAAAGAAAGGAGAGCTATATGATGTTTCTCAGCCACATGTCTTGGTATACCTGAAGATGAAAACTAGTTCTGGCTTGAGAACATATGTAAAAAGTGATAACTGGCTGAGAAAACCATAAATTAACACATGTAATTTGAAAAAGCAAAATCTCAAGATATATCAAAAAAAAAAAAAAAAACAGACACAAAGGAAAAACAATCATTATCATATAACAGACTTTATGATGGTCTACTGACCAATCTAATCACCTATGTAACACATGGGCTTCAACTGTTTGGGAGTGAAGCAGCTAAAAAGAACTTCACTCAGACACTGATGTGGTTCAACTAAATATCATGCACAGAGCTTCATAAAATTCAATGCTTAAATGTCTTTCATCAATCATGATGAATATTTTCATGGTGAAAAATGCAAGTTATAATGAAAAATTAAGCTAATCAGTAAACAGAGTTAATTCTGCTTTTTTTGAGAGCTCAGTGGAATATACCATTTAATAATTATAGATCTGGTATCAATTTGGGCATCCTGGAATATACCATTTAATAATTATAGATCTGGTATCAATTTGGGCATCCTGGAATATACCATTTAATAATTATAGATCTGGTATCAATTTGGGCATCCTGAAATATGCCATTTAATGATTATAGATATGGTATCAATTTGGGCATCATTATGGAGCCTCAGAGAAACTTATTTGTTACAGTGAAACAATAAAGATAAAAAAGTCAGCACATCTTTTTGAAACAAAAGAAAAATTCTTTGACAAACAAGAGGCCCAAATAGGCTTATATGGCTCACCTGACTTTCAGATTCCTACTAACCAAATACAAGGTCAAGAAAACTGGCTCAGTAAGATATTTTCTGTATAAATTTCTTCCAGTGCTGTTGGTTACACATGTTTTGAAAACATTTGTTACAAGCTTTCTCTATATATTTTTATCTTCATCTATGACTGTTTCTGTTGAGTTTGGTCAAATTCTCTTCATCAGTTATTGACATAATCTGTACAAGCTTGAAAACCTTTATATCAGGATGCTTTCTGTCAAAACTTGGTACAAATGTTTTGAGTGGATTTTGAAACAATATTCCTACTTTTTACAATGGTAACAACACTTGATTAAATATGAGTATCATTTATAATTTTTTTTTACAAATCTTTTATGTCAAATTGCTTTCAGCCAATATGGTCACATTTTGTTGAGCAGTTTTGAGAAGTTGTTTAAAACTGTATACTTAGTAACAGCAGCCATATTTGCAGAGTGACTGGTATCATTTGCAAAGAACGGAAAGGACTGATTTCTGCTAGATTGGGTCAAATTATGTTCAGCAGTTTTTGTGAAAAAGTCATTTTAAGGTCTGATGTCAGATCGGCATGATTTGCAAATATTCAGAAGCTCTTCATGACAGGATTGCCAAATATGGTTAAATATGAGCTGTGTTTATTTTTAAGCTTTTTATTATAAATTTGGTATCATTTAGTATAAACCAAAAAGCCCTTTATGCCAAAATGATTTCCATCAAATTGTGTCAAACTAGTTGAGCAGTTTTAGAGTTACTTAAAGATGTGTATGTTTTGAGTAGTGGCAGTCATACTGACTGGTGGATTGACATCATTTGTTTAAATCTGAAAGCCTTTCATGTTAGTATGCCTTATGTCAAACTTGGCCAAATTCCAAAAAGCTGTATTTGAGAAGAAGTCATTTAAAATATTTTATATATTTGATCATGAATTGGCATCACTTTTATAGAAGTGAAAGCCCTTAAAATGAGGATTAAATTTACTGGATTAAATGGCTTTTGAGAATAAATTGTTTCAAGTCTTTTCTATTTTTTGTACTGGTAGCCATATGTGATGGTGAATTTGTATAAACTAGAATACCATTTATATGTCAAAATCAAAATATTTTCTGTTGATGTTTGGTTAAGTTATGAAAAAAGTTTCTTTTTTAGAAGGAGTAATTTAAAGGTTTTTTATTTTTAGTAATGGTGACCATATTGGATAGCAGTAAAGCTTCATTGTCAAAAAAATCTAAAATTTCTATAAGCTATTTATGCTTTCAGTCAAATTTGAGTAAATTATATTGGGCAACTTTTGAGAAGTAATTTTAAAAAAAACAAACTATAATCTTAGTAATGGTAGCCATATTTAATGGCAGTACAAATTTTAAAGGTCTTTATGCCAGAATTTTTTTTTTTTCAGATATGGTCAATGTTGTTGCAAAATTTAAAAAAAAAAATTAATTTAAAGTTATTCTTCTATTTTTGGTAATGGAGGCCATATTTTATTGCAGATTTGCAAATACCTGTAAGCTTTCATACTAGTGTGCTCACTGACAAATTTAGTTGGAACTTGTCCAGTGGTTGTTGGTACAAAGATTAAAATATAAAAATGCCAGTGGACCAAGGATGACCCACAAATGACCATTCCATAAGCTTACTTCACCTTTTGGATGTCCTAGTGGTTAGAGCATCTGCTCTGATGTGGGAGGTCGTGGGTTCAATCCCCAGCCAAGTTATACCAAAGACTTACAAAAATGGTACCAACAGCTGCCTTGCTTGGCACTCAGCATTAACACATTAGTGTTAGGACTGGTCAGCCTGGGCTCAGGATAATGTGACTGTTTGGAACATCATGCTACATGTATTTGGCATCATGCCCCAGTGCTAGATATCACTATAAACTATCACACTGCAGACGATGTAACGATATGACTGAAAAATTGTTAAATCTATGTTAAATTCCAAATCACACACACTAAACTTAGGGCAGGTGAGCTAAAAGGGAAGTGATGCTAGGTTACATCATATCTACCTGGTTGCATGGATAACTGGTATCACAAAGTTAGAGTCACTATGAAGTACCTGAAAGAGATGACTGGGTTGGTCACATTTACCTTCTGAGATACACCTGTTCAGGTTTGGGTTCATTAATGTTGACATTGACCTCTGTTAGCACCTCTTCCTCCCTCAGAGCCCCAGTATTCTCCTCCCTTATTTCTGAAAGTGTTAAGTATGTATGTTAGATTGCTTATCTTTTCCATAAATAGATAATGAAATAAGCAATAAATTACCAAACATGATCAATATACTGTGAATTTATTTATTTTAATTGGTATTAATTTTCATGGATTGAATAATATTATTTTCATTCTGACATAAATTCATTTATTTGGGAAGAAGTCCTACTTTTCATTACAAAAGGAGATAACTGTTCATTAGAGCTTTAAATCTGTGGATTGAAGCAACTTTAACAGCAACCATAAAAATTATAATCCCATGAAAAATAGGGAATTTAGAGTAACATGCATACTTTTGCTTTAGACTGTACATTTCAATTTCGGACCTACTTTTTGAAAAATTTATTTTATTCTAAAAATCACTTTTAACACATTATTGCATATCATGCCTTGGAAATGGGAGCCAAGTGAGACAGTTGATTGTTAACATTATGTATAGTTATCTCCCCCTGAAACACCCCTTCTGATATGATTAGGTGGTCTCATTGGAGTGGACTAATATGAGAGGGACATACATACCATAGATATACAGTTATTTTCCCCTTAAGAAAATCACCTTCTACAATGATTAGTTTACAGGTCTCAAAGGAGTAGATTATTATTGGAGGGACTAAGCACTTAAATAAATATTATTTTTTTGCTGCAGAGTGGCTAAGTGGTCTAAAGAGCTCTCCGTTACGGATCACTGCCATCTCACCTCTGTCTGCTTTGGTTCAAGTCTAGGATTTGGCAAATGTGGATATGTGAGAAAGCTTGCCAGTAGCTTGTTGTGGGTCGGTGGTTCTTTCTGGTGATTTCCTGGTTTCTTCCTCCACCAATAATACTGGCCGCCATGTATAGCCTATCATGTGCTGAAAAATGGCATTAAGCCCCACAACAACAACAAGCAGAATTAAGTGGCCTCAATGAATGATAAGACATCTCTTGAGTGAGACCATTTTAGAAGGGCATCAAGACAAATTAGTTTAAATTATAAGTTGAGTACAACTGTTTAAAAAAATATTTGGGTGTACAATTTGTTTTGCAGAAGCTGCTTATTTGAAATAATTTTAAACAATTATAAAATATGTAATTACTTACAATCATGATTTTATATGCAAATTATATTAAATATTTTTGTATTTGGTGTTTCATGGCACAACAATACAAGTAGGCTATTTAGTGATGTGGCAATTGCAGTAAAGTGCCTAGCCCAAGGAAACTCACCAATTACCAACCAAATACAGGTTAGATTAAATCTTTCATTTTACTGTAACATAAAACCCTTATTCCATATATTATTCATATGTATATTTATTTATATTTATATTTATTGGATAATATGATTCAATGAGCTGTGACAACAGGCTTCCATACAAACAAGTCCTTTGGGAAACTCAGCCAGTACACATTCAATGATTATTTATGAAATTTCTTTGTAAATTTATTATTGCAGGTACATGATAATGATCAGTCTTGAAAGAACTAACCATTTTACTGTAAAACTTAAACTCTTTGAAATGTATGCTTCACCTGTGAAGATCTTCAAATTCTACTGAACAAAACCTACATAATGAGAAACAACTCTAAACTTACCAAAGTCAGCTCCAGATGAAACCTGCATAGACGTGTCTTCATAAGCATTCTTTGTGAATCTGTGTGCTGCAGTTGTCCATGCAATAGCCTGGAAAGAAAGTAGTGGAATCTTTATCAGTGAATCTACCTTGCTATGTGTATTCTGTTCTGGCCTATTTCCAGCACTCACTCCAAAAATAAACTCGAAATCATATCCTTAACACTTATTATAAGATTGTTACCAAAAAAACCCCAGAATAATAACCATCTGAAACAATCTCCCAACAACCCCCCTTCTCCCGACTAACTGTAACTATATGAAACAAACAAAAATTACTATAATTTTACTTCAAATGACCTTAATCTATAATTATTTGACCTGATATAGACAGGCACTAAATGAAAATATAAACTCCATTCACTCTTATGTTTGAATTTTTCTTCCTCTGAGAAATGGAAAGCTTTCTTTCTATGTACTGTTCAGCTGTGTGTGTGAGTGTATGTGTGTATGTATGTATGTATGTATGTATGTATGTATGTATGTATGTATGTATGTATGTATGTGTGTGTGTGTGTGTGTGTATGTGTGTAAACAACAATTGCAATTTTAGTGCCAGTAACCTTGACCTCAGACTAATTAACCCCAACAAATGAATCAGAGCTGTTTTTGTAGCATTCCCATAAAGTTTGAAGAAAACCTTGTTATTATGCAGAAGCAATGTAATGCTCTTTGATTCCTCAACTGCAGACTCAGTAGGAATCTTCCCTTTATGAAGTATAATGCAATGGTGAAGTTAATAAAAAAAATTGTATGCAGGAAAGAAAGATGATAACTGGATCCAGGAAATATGATTTATGGAACATTACCCCATTCACATGACCCCATTCACATGACCCCATTCACATGACAATGTTTGTTAAAGTGACACCTTGATCTCTGAATCAACTGGAGATGCACCTGTCCAAGCATTGTTTACCATTTAAGCTTGATGAAAATTAGGTTAAGGAACCTTTTGTATGTGGAAGGAAAATAACATTTTCAGCTTTAGTGACCTTGACCTTGTAGAAAATAGCCCCAAATCAGTATACTTCTGTTTATATTCATGGGTAAGATTTATTTGATGTTTGAGAGAAAAAAACACAGCAAACTAAAGTCTTGTTGCAGAAACCCATAGTAGACAAAAGGGTTATCACTACCACTATATCCATCTACACACCTCTGGGTGATGGGATGGAGGAAATAAAATATAAAAGATAAACAACTGAATTTTTTTGTCTGAACAATAAGCATGATTTCAATATAATACATTGCTGTTGCCTCAAAATTACTACTACAATATAAATAAAAGCAATAAATTACCAAACAAATTATTTATATGTTGTAAATTTTCATATCTAAATTTATTACAATAACACAAACATATGATGTCCAATTAAATGGTACCATGAAACAGTCTAAGACATGCATATGACACCATTATATTAAACACCTCAATACAGCTAACTTATTTTATACATCACAACATGAGAACAATTTTTCTAATTGGCATAAAAGCCATTTTATAATTGGGATAAAACAATTTTCTAATTGGCATAAAAACAAAAGATTTAACAGAAATTAATTAAATCTTTTAATTAAAAATGCATTTTTATTTGAAAAAGAAACAAAGAGTGCTACTGTATTATATTTTATGCTTAAATTAGATATTCTGAGTTTGTTATAACAGGTTTCAGCTTGATAAAATAAATGGTTATAAATTTTTCAATTGACCTGCCCATTAGGTTTACACAGGATTGTGGTACACTCGGGTCCTGTTCCCCATTTCTGCTGCTCCTTCCACACAAAGTCTCCTGGTGGGTCATGGAGGAGATGGTCATTATTTCCTGACCACACGGTAATAGTGGTGTTTTTGGCAAACTTGGTACGGGGCGGGAAGCGATAAATGGCCACAGGATGTCCACCCACATTCTGCTGAATCATATAACCACCAAACTCTACATCCTGGAAATATATAAACACTAAACTCAACATCCTGGAAACATATAAACACTAAACTCAACATCCTGGAAACATTTAAACACTAAACTCAACATCCTGGAAACATATAAACACTAAACTCAACATCATGGAAACATATAAACACTAAACTCAACATCCTGGAAACATATAAACACTAAACTCAACATCCTGGAAACATATAAACACAAAGTTCTACATTCTGAAAACAACTAATGACCTAACTTTGCATTCTGAATAAATATAACCACCAAACTCTACATATCTGGATCTTTTTCTAGTTGCAAAAAATATTCTTGCTCTAATTTAACAGACAAGTTCCTATATTAGTTAAAAAAAACAAACTATCCTGTGGTAAAGAAAGAAAGTATTACAGTTTGAAAGAAAATCTCATCTGACCACCACCACCTATTTAAAATTCAATGAAAGGTCCCTAATACATTATATTTACACTTGGTAATGATGAACTCTCATAATGTTTTTACCACCTATAATCATGTGAAAGTTGCTACAAACAATAGAGATTCTGATCTTTTCTTCCAGGATGCAAAGTCAGATCTGGGCCTAGGTGGTTTGCTAATCCATAGAAGAAGTGATATATATATATATATATATATATATATATATATATATATATATATATATATATATATATATATATATATATATATATATATAGATATATATATATATATATATATATATATATATATATATATATATATATATACCTTAATCAGGTTTAATATTTGCAGTTGGACCAACTCATCTGCAAGTGCATACAGTATGTCATATTTGAACATTTACAGTACCAGTGTGTCATATTTGAGAGAGTGTGTGATTTGGATTTTGAACATGGCTTTTAACAACTTTTTATTCATATTTCTATGATGTCTGCAATGTGGCATTTTGTAGTTATGTCTAGCATTGAGTCATTGTGCTAGAGACATGCAGCATCATGTCCCACCCAGTCACATTATCCTGATACTTGACTGACCAGCCCTAACTCTAACCTCTTAATCTTGAGTAACAAGTGATACAGCTGCAAGTATAATTTTTTTTTTATAAGCTTGTTATTACTCAGCTTGGGGTTTGAACCTGTGACCTCCTTATCCTAGGCAGATGCTCTAACCACTTAGACCACTGGAGCAGTCTGTCACATTTGAAAATACAGTATATCATATTTGCACAAATACAGTATATCATATTATCACCCATACAGTATATCATATTTGCACACATACAGTATATCATATTTGCACACATACACTGTCATATTTGCATACATACAGTATATCATATTTTCACACATGCAGTATATCATATTTGCACACATACACTGTCATATTTGAACACATACAGTATGTCATATCTGAATAAATACAGTATGTAATATTTAAACTCTTACAGTATTGTCCTATTTAAATAATACTCTATGTTTAATTTTGGCATGTAGATAACTTTAAATGTAGGAATTCCATCTCAACCAATTCTAGAGGACATTTTACAATTGTTATAATTATTTTTGATTGGCTGAGAAGGAATTATGAACTACAAAGATATCTAACCTTCATATTCAGCTTTATCAAATAGGTCAAGGTCATCAATGTAAGAACTGGTAATTAGCCAAGTCCAACTGCCATTTCAAAATTTATCAGCAGATTATGGTTTATGTTGGTCATTATACAGATTAATCCAAACAAAGATTTCAGACCTAGATATACTGGCACAATAGCAGATCTGGGTATGTGCATTATGCAGTTGGACTTGAGTTATAAGTTAGTATAAATGTCAGATACCATTTTAGGATCAAAATAATTTTGCTCAGTGTAATTTGGGATCAGATTCCATTTAAATCAGCATTCTGACCATTCAAGTTTCATAGTGGTTAGAGTGTCCACCTCAGATGAGGAGGTCAGTGGTTCAAACCCTGGCCAAGGCATACCAAAGACCTAATAAATGGTATTAACAGCTACCTTGCTAGGTGCTCAGCATTAACCTGTTATTGTTAGGACTGGTTGGCTTGGTGTCAGGATAATGTGACTGGGTGGGACATGTCTATGGCAAGATGCCCAAGTGCTAGGCCTCACTATAAACTGCCACACTGCAGAGATTGTAGTGATATGACTGAAATTTTGTTAAAGCTACATTGAAAATCAAAATCACACACACACACACACAGAGACAAAATGTCTTAAAGATAAAAATATTTTAATACAAATATTTAACAATATAAAAAAGTATGATGGAATTACAGTGTACTCAAACTTAAGAATTATTGATGTTTGCTCTAAATATGTGCAAATAATATAGGAGCTTAAGATAAGTTCAAGTTACTGCCTTTGTGTGCATGTGCACACACCATTTAGTGACCAAAACAATCTAGAATCTGCCATCACATACACCTTATGTACCAGCAGATCGGGGTCCATGATGTTTGTCCAACATAAAATTTAAAAATGACCAGCACTGAACCCAATCTGCTGAAATAAATTTCAAAGGCAGATCAGAAACTTTGCTGTTCATGGCATACATGGGTAAAAACCATTACCAGGAAAGTTTTAGTAACTGAGAAACTTTATTAATTTTGTCATCTTACAGTGAGACTGGAAAATATATCCCTTCAAAACTGTTACCTTTCTAGACAGGTTGTTACTAAATTATAACCAGCTACAAATCAAACTGATAGCATTGGATAAAATTTATGTTAAGTTAGAGCTGTGAAAAATTAACAGGTACATTTATCATGCTATATCGTATAATAGATTTGTAAATAAGGCAGCAGACTGGGAGTTCTCTGTACTGAGAGGTTTTCAATATGATATGGCATATTTGTCAATTTAATATGATACTGGAAGATTCCTGAAACTATTAACTGAATGTGTTAGTACATATTTCACACCCAATATATAATATAGTAATGTCACTCTGAATACCATCTTTTGAAATAACTGACAATACCTACCAGTACTACGAAAAAAATGAATTTACACTTTCTTAAGACCTGTATATCATTATGATCTCATGTAAAAGTCTGTACTCCCACATATATAAAATATTATAAAAGATATTTGCAACTTTCCAACTAGTGTTCAAAACTCAAAAATGACCTTCTTTTCATTGTTAGTACTTTTTTTCAAATATGTTTAAAGCAAAATAAATGCATTTTCTTGCTATTCTCTTTTACAATAACAATATATACTCAGACCCGAGTGGCTGAGTGGTCTAAATCGATGTCCGTTATGGATCACTGCCATCTCACCTCTGTCTGGTGAGTTCAAGTCTAGGATTGATTCCGCGAATGTTGATATGTGAGAAAGCTTGCCAGAAGCTTCTCGTGGTTTTTTCCGGTGATTTCCTGGTTTCTTCCTCCACCATTAATACTGGCCGCCATAAATAGCCTATCATGTGCTGAAAAATGGCATTAAGCCCAACAACAACAACAACAACATCAAATACAAACTATGGTTTGTAAAATTTGTAATCATTTTTTATTCATCACTTAAAGCGTATTTTTTACATTACCTCCAGTTTAAAAAAGACAAATACATATTCTTATACAGCACTGAAAAAGGTATACATTCTACATTGAAAATTTAAACACTATAAGAAATGGGAGATACAATACAATAATTTTCATCTCTGTTTAAGGACATATGTTCCAGCTGTAATCAGCCTCAAAAACACCGTAACTAAATGTGCATTACATGTATTCTACCATGCAAACCCAGATCTGCTATTACATATAATGCCATTAGATCTAGTTTGTTGGTTTTATTTGTATCTTCAAATGAAGGGCACAGACACTGGTTCCCAGAATATTACACATCACCAAATCTACTGGCATTATGCACCAACCAACTGGCATTTAGCCATTGATTTTAAATAAAACTTCAAGCAAAGAGTGATGAACAAGATCTACCAGTGTATTATCTATGATTAGAATCTACTAACAGACTATACACCATTAGATCTACCAGCACCATCATGCACCATTAGATCTACCAGCACCATCATGCACCATTAGATCTACCAGCACCATCATGCACCATTAGATCTACCAGCACCATCTACCAGCACCATCAGATTCAATAGCACTATATGCCATCAACTCTACTAACACAATGCACCAAATGATCTACCAGCACAATGTAGACTATCAGGGTCAAGGATATTAGCAGTGGGGTGCATGTTACACATGGATAAATATGACTGATGGAAATTAGCAGAGTTAAGAAAAGGTCACTTTTCCTCTTTATAAAATAATTTTTAAAATTTCACTTTTACACCATAATTTTACATAATCTTTAAAATTAACTTTATTTTCAATAATAATATACATCACGCTCTCTCAACGTGTAAATCTGTCACACTGGCATTTATAAAGTGAGCATAGGATCAGTTTAGCTTAGAGTTTCATATTGGCAGGTAAGATTCAACCTTTACTAGGAGACATGCTAACTAATTTTATTGGTATACGTTTGACTTTTATGTATGAGTGCTTATTTAGACAAAAACAATTCCTCACTGTTAATGAAAAGTAAAGATAATTTATTTTAAAGGCTGTCCATAAACATGGGGAGTCAATATTTACTTACCTCACAGTAAATTTAACTATTAAGGTAGCTGCTTATGTTTAAAAAAAATAATTGCACTTAAGTTGCTTACACATTGGGCAAAATCATAATACAGGTTTCTATTAAAGACTTTGCCCTCAGTTAAACTATGTGCTTTTGAGGGAATAATCTTGCATTGTTTTTTAATTAATAAAATTTATATAGAACAGAATCCCTTTCAGACACTTTCTTATGCAACCACTGACTAACGATGTTGAACATACAAAGTCATCTTAAAATTGAATTTAAATAGGACCATAACTTCTTCTCAACACATATACACCTTAACCTGAACACAAAATTACACGTCTTCTCAAAATCTGTATACCTTGACCTGAATAAAAATCACAATAACTTCTTCTCAACACACAGAGTCGCTTCCTTAGACTTTTATTGTCTATTCACACCAGTCAGCCTCATGTCGCTCTAATATAAAGAACCCCTTATGAGACGTTTCCAATATTTGCAGTCACTAACTTGGAACAGAAACCAAATGAAATTAGAGAAAGTGCAAATATAAATGCATTTTATTATAATCTAATTCAATGGCTGAAAAGTTTAAACCATTTGATTTTGCAAATAAATTAAGACTTAAAGAATCAATTCTGAAACCATACACTTTTTTGTTCACTATTTTTGTACTGCATATACACAATATAACTAGTTGGAACATGTTCTTAAAGAAATGTCTGTTTATTATGTCCACAAATAAATTAATGCTTATTAAATAATATCTGATCCTTTTCTTTTTTTATATAGAAAGAGATTTCAGAATTGTGTAATGTTTATTATGTGTGCAACTATGTACTTTTATAAAAATATGCATCAAATATAGGGCCACATGAAGAATAGTTCTAAGCAGCTAACCATATTACCTTCTAAATAAGGATGTTATTATTAATATTATTATTTACTCTCTTTCTCCTAAGATAAGAAAAAGGGGCAAGCCTAATATCATTTTCAAAAAGTTGAAATTGGGCTTATTATCAGACAAAGATATTCAATGCCAGAATTTTGTAATAGTGTGAGTGGGCTTATCACTGAATACTGTATATATCTGCATGTAAGCTGGATCCAACTGCAAACAACACAGATCCAGATCTTCCACTGCATAATCTGTAAGCAAATCTGGGTCTTAGCTGTTAGGACTAATCAGGTGAACCAACAGCACAAACTCTGATCCTGAGGTACATTATGTAGTGACAGATCAAGATCTATGTTTTTTGCAATTGGATTAATCATTTACATGAATAAATATGGTACAAGAGAATACAGGTATCTATGGATTCAATTTCATCATCCCAACTTCATTGAAGAAATGCATTTGTAAATTAAAATTGTCTAAAATAATTTGCATAGATCCTGTATAAACTTTGTTTAGTAATAAATATATTACTTTTTCAAGATACTGGTATCCATAATGACCATTTGCAGAAATGAGTTGTTATAAGGAAACATCACCTGCCTGTTGTAGTGTTTATAAATATTATGCTGTATTTCCCACATGCTTGAATGCCAGGACAGATACCCAAGACAATTAAGGATGCAATCCCTAATACTAATACCCCAGGGACCCAGGCTGTGAAGTGGTAACACCCCTACTCCCTTGCTCTGCACTTCTGGGTTTGATACCAAGTTCTGACATTTAAAATGCTGTTCATCAAATGTAACATATTTTCCCCAGGTTCTTTGGATACCTCTGCCTCATAAAACACTCTCTATAAACAAATGAGTTCATAAGAGTCCATAAATATATTTTGTGAGAACATATCTACAGCTTACAAAAATGGTTATAATTTATTACTGATATTAATGTACCAAAAAAAAGAAATCCATTTATTACATAATGTATTACTTCCTGCAGTATTTGGGATGATCCAGTAAATTTTTCACTCATATGATGCTGTTAAGCACTTATTATGTGCTGTTAACCTAGTGCATGGCCCAATATGTTTGTTGATGCATAACATGGCACCACAACAAGTCTATCATGACATGATGTCATACCAGATTATACAGATTCAGTGATAAAAATAATTTGAACAATATTTATCTTCAAACACTTCAATTTCATGAAAAGCAATTCA
The DNA here is from genome assembly GCA_016746295.1 of Potamilus streckersoni. NCBI lineage: Eukaryota > Metazoa > Mollusca > Bivalvia > Unionida > Unionidae > Potamilus > Potamilus streckersoni. The sequence goes on along the minus strand of JAEAOA010001001.1, from coordinate 355,865 downwards.
ATTACAATTTATTCTTTAAAAAAAAGGTGTAGGTAAAATTAAATTCTAGTGTTTGTACCGTTCGATACTTTGGTTTAGCCTGAAATAATGAGGTTATCTCCCTTCTGTACTTTGGTCTCACCCACAATATTCAACAGTACAGACACTATAGTCTATAAATACCGATAAAAATGTATTATGGAAAGAATTAATTTTTACTGGTCTTACCTAACAGAGACCCATGGTATTCAAAGAACCTGTCAGCTTCAGTGTTAATTAATTATCTCAGAACAGAATGCTAGAAACACTCATTTTCATGGTTACAAAGAATGTTGTCTTGTCCACAATCCAGACTATGGTATTGTTTTTATAAAATCATTAATAAACTGACCTACAAATACTGTTGCCACCAGAGAAGAGATATTTGTAATTCATCATTTACTAATGCAGGTAACATAAGAGTAACATGAACACCACATTATGCATCTACCCTGGTTTAATAACATGTATAATCAAGGCAGGCATAACTGACTCAGGAAATTATTGACCTGGATCTTTGATCAAGGCATGCAGTCTAGAACTGTGCAGAAACCATTTTTCTTGTCACACTTTCAGTGACCATGAATTCTGATATCCAGACCAAAATTAACAGGTTTCTTTAATATACCTTATAATAAAGCATTCAAAAATTCTATGGATGTTTTCAAGCTGGGTGTATGAAATCATCCTCATCAAACTCAGATTATCAAATGAAATTCTTTATTAATTAATAGTCCTCTCAATTATGTTACTGTATTTCTTTGACCATGTTTATTTATCAGTGAAGAAAAAGAGAACTGGCATTAATTTCCAAATCAAAGAAGAGTTTGCATAAAATTGAATACCATGTCATAAATGTGAATAAGTTATCTGAACTGACTTGATATGAACCCTTCTGCATTCCAGTTTTCTTCCTGAAAATGTCAAGTTTTTCTTTTCCATTTATAAAAGTGAGTAATAAGCTTTAGCAATATCAAGTGCTCAATAGGTATGGAAATTTTTAAACACTACAATAATATTTGGAATCAACCTTTTTCAAGTATCCTGAAATTCTTTCTCTTATTGGTAAATGCAAATTTTAGGATATACATACCTGTTTTCCCTCATTGACAAGACGAATGTACTTCCCCTCTTGGTTCACTTCCAGAATCTTTGTATCCCCAATAGCACTGCCAACAAATTCACCCATGTTAATGATAGCACAACAGATTCAAACTAAAAATCTAACTATATGAATACATTAAACTGGCATCACAAAGTGGTAAAAATGTTCTTGTTTCAATCAAGGATCATTTACTGACTTTAAATACACTATTTATTTGATACACAGGCAATATTTCACAGTCTGCTGCAAAGAAGCATGGTAATTCAAAAGGAACAATGGTTTCTATGGGCCAATACAATATAGGTATTGATTAATCTGCCTACCCCTTCAATACTTATTCCATGGTATAGATATGTAATCGACCACATGTAATACAATACTCTGAACCTGTCAGTATGACGAATGTCAAGGAAAAATTGAAACAAAGATAGAAGGTAGAAACTTAATACTTAAAATTCAAATCAACTAACAATTTGCATTCAGTCTTGTCTAATAATTGAGAGTTTACCATAAGTACTCACTTATAAGACTGGTCCAATTGTAAACAACATAGACCCATATCTGCCATCACATAATGTGCTGGCAGGGAAGGGTCTATCTTGCTTGTTCTACTGATTAATACTGACAATATGCATTGACTAAGATTGGCTTGCACACTATGTGATGGCTGATATGATGGTATTTAAAGTGGTTCAAACATAATCAATTCACACTGGCTTTATATTACTGAGCTGGTCAAATGTATCTATAATGGCTTCAAGATATACATTAATATAATTTATTTAACTGAAATATTGAAGAAAAGATTTGGAGATTGGAATCTAACACTTTAAATTCATACAACAATTAGCAAGTCAGTCAATTACTGTATACCATACTGCAGGTATTTAAAAAAGATATAAAAATGCATAATTCTGTTCCAAAGAAAAGGATTTTAATTGTAGCTAGTAATATTTAATTAAAAATAAATCTAATTATAATATTGAAGATGGTACTCCTTCTGCATCTCACTCTAAGACTGCCAAACTGCTAAAATTTCTCCACCACATAAAATTCCCACTATATGGTACTTTCTATTGTTTGGGCATATAAGGTATACCTGCAGTGGCTGTACAGTTAGAAATTGATCAATTTCTTTTGATATACATGAAAACAAGAAATCTCAAAGTTAATTTTATTAGTTACCATATATACTAACTTATAAGTTGAGTCCAACTGCAAAGAACATAGAACCTAATCTGCCATAGAATGTCCTGGCAGATCATGGTTTCCATTGTTTGTCCTACTGATTACTCCAAACAAGCAGCATGTGTCTAGATCTGTCAGTGCATTATGTGACAGCAGATCTGGGTCCATGCCACTGGACCTGACTTAAAAGTGAGTATTGATGACATCAATAATTTATATTGGTTTATGTCACTTCTTATTTTGGAATTATGAAAATAATAGGCCAACAATTTGTTTAGGTTATCAATCAAACTCCAAACTCTCTATTTGAGAAACTGTTCTCTTTCAGTGTCAATTTACAGAATAATAACAAAGATTGTTAACATTTTTTTTTATTAAATTGTGCTCTGGTGTTAGTCCAGGCAGCATAAATAATTTCAGTAGTCCACATGGCTTCCTTCTCAATGTTGTGAACTTAAAATTTTTAAATTTTTAAAAAATAAAATCAATAAATTCTGTAATCAAGTTCATTGGAATTTATTTATAATATTTAGATATATTTTATATTGAAAAAAAAATTATTAAAACAATTACAATTATAATTTTGGCAAGGACAGATAAAGCAGTGTATGTATGATGGATATACAAAGATTAATAATTTATTTTATCACATAATATTGACAACAGTATATATAAAATTTTAGCTTCTATTTATTTTGTATAAGACCCGAGAAATCAAAATAATTTAATGATTGAGTTAGAATAAATAAAACTTAGTCTAACTCCTTATTGATAATTAAAATCTGTTTAACACACCAACAAAGAGAAAGGATACTAACAAAAAACAAAATCTGTACTTATTTTGGATATTAAAATTGGGACAACAAAATATATTACAAAGAGTCACTAATAGACATTGCAAATTAATGTAATATGGACACTCTCAAGGTAATACTGATAAATTTAATTCTAAAAAAGCAAAGAAATATAAATATATGTTTTTGTTCGTAAAACATTGCAAATTGACTAAAGAAGCAGACATGAATGGAAAATAAGCAATTTTGTCCTCTATTAATCTTCAAAACCCATCCTGATATTTTCCAGCATAAGTGTGCCACAGTTTATCATGGCTAATTTTGATTGGACATATTAGGTATATAGCAATATCTAAGATCTGGCATGGTAAATAATCTCGGCTTATTTGACTTGATGGTTTTAATCTGTTTATATGAACTAGGTGCTCATGACATAGGCAGGTTAATCTATTGTTGCCATGCAAATGTACTATAAGTAGGAGATTTGCATGTACTTGATACACTAAACCAAAGGCCCTTTGCAAGGGGGAATACACAAATTATACACTAGCTTTATTTGTGCATAAAATAAAACCTGACTTGAAAGACCACTTTTCTGGAAATACCACTTGTCTTTCATACCATATTCTTCAAGCACATATCTATTAATCTATTATTGCTTTCTCCCAAGGATAATGTTCTCCAATAGTGTTGTTTGGTGGGGAGTGAGTGAGGGAATGTTCTATTATAGTATTGTCTGGTGGGGTGAATGTCAGGGAATTTTCTACTATACTGTTACTTGGAGGTGCAAAAGGTGACTGGGACTCTCTTAGGAGGAGTCTTAGTTTCCAGGGTGAAGGCAATAATTTTGTGCATCACATGACATCATATAATGTTGTATAGCAACAATGACAGCTGGAACATGCTGTAGAGAATCATTTAGTAACAGGAAAAGGAGTACTGATGTAAAATAAATCTGTATAATCAGCCAATCAGAAATGATTATATGATTTACAGCATTGTTATAGTTGTGACATCTATTGTGAGACCAGAAAGGTGCTATCTTAATATGCAGTTTGACGGCCAGTCAGATGGAAAATATGTATTCTTTTGTATAATTTGCGATGAAAGTTTAACAACTTTTCATCATAAGTTGCTACATATAGAACTTATTATATTATAATAATATTAATTTAGATACTAGTAATGTTCCTATTATCATAATATTCATAGATACTGTAAACATTATCATTTTGATAATATTTATATAGACAATGTAAAGCTATTATTATTATTATGATAATATTATGCTATATTGATATATAGACAACTGATACATTATTATTATTATTATTATTATTATTATTATTATTATTATTATTATTATTATTATTATTATTATTACATTGATGGAGATACTGTAACTTTTAAAAACTTTTGCATTAAAAAAATGATATCAAGTACTGTAAATACTTAGATGGCTGCCCTGTGTTGATAATATAAGATGTTGTATACAGCACTAATGCAGGCAAATTACAGCAAATGCAAAAACTGGAACAACTGTAGAATGATCAAGGGGTCTATAAAATAATAAAATAGAACTACTTTATATATAGTTTTTGCTCTTTCAAGTTCTATGTGCTATATCTAGAAAACAAATTGCCACAAGGAAAATTATAAATTTATTTTCAGGTTTGATTTCTATGAATAAAATTAATGTCATTTGATAGATGGACAGAAAGTGGGGACAATCATATTGTCAATGCCAATTGTTTATTTTCCATAACTCACAAAAAAGATAAACATACCGTATATGCTCACTTATAAGTTTAACTAAAAACTGCCTAGATCTGTTATGGCATAATCCACTGGTATTATTATCAATGGTAGATCAGAGTCTACGTTCCTTTCCAACTGACTTAACTTAAGAAGTCAGAATATATTCTTTACACTGTACATAATATCATGCATAAATATACTAATCTGCAATAATTTGTCTCACTTTATGCAAAAACAAAACAAATTATAACAAGGTAGACAGTACATATTGGATAAAATGTCACATTTTTATATTTTCTGCAATGAACAATAATAGAATATATGATTCAAACTGATTTTTACTATGATGTTATTTTGCTGGTGTAAATGGAAATTTTAACACTTAGTTGAGGAAACAGGAAGCCAAGTACCTTTCCCAATGAAACACTAATGCAGACAATCTGGGCTGGCCTGGGCAGGTATTGACCCTGCAACCCTTGGATTACACATCAATGCTCTACAAGCCAAGCTACCATGATTATTTCCTGATTCTACTTAAAACAGATCTTTCAGTTTTGAAGTTAGTCATACCAAAATATGATAAATCTGTAATACTGCGACTTTAATTTTCAGTTTATTAATATAATAAGAAGACTATCAAAATAAAAACAAATAATATGAACAATTTTACAAAATACCTTAGTAATAATGATAAGCCATTCTAAAAAGTACCCGGAGATTAAAGCTTCCAGACGGATACACTATTTCTTTCTTTTTGTCTAAAACATTGTATAAGAGTTGAAACAAGGAACCTTCATTTTGTTAACTTAAAGCTGTGAATAATGGCCTCTGTATTCTATAATGGACTATAAAATTCTTTAAATTTGTACCAAACAAAATATTTTTGGGATGCAAACAAATTATAGTAGAATCCTGATAGCTCAAGGTAGTCAGCATGTTGGATTATGGGCATAAATACTGCCCACAACAGACCTGCCATGATGTGTTTCTGGGCAGTACACTTAATTTCAAATTGTATTTCACAAAACAGTAATCATTTTGAATCAGTAGTCAATAGCTTGCATCAGTAATCTGCTGGGTCAAAATTATCCATGCTGTTGGAGTCATCCTTGTTCAAGGCAATGAGATTTCACTATTTAATGAACATGCAATGACTTTTAGTGAGTCAAATACGAGTTGCATTTTGTAAGAAACTGTATTAGTTCTAATAAAGCATTTGCTTTAGTTGATACTACACTGCTTCGTAAAGCTTTTAATACTGAAATGAAGTAATGCCAAATGATGGTATGAAGGCATGAAAAATGGAATTAAAGAAAATGTGGAAAATAAGACAAGAAAGTTTATCAATACATGTACTTCCTTGTTAGTGGGATAAATATGATTGTACAAAGCTTTTATTGATCTTATTATCTTTTTCCAAAGTCTTTAGAGTATCAATGAACTTACTTTTGTTTTTAATAGTAGGATCATTTTGACTTCACCTATGTCATCCAAGGATTTTGTCACATGACCAACAATTAGTTGATCATGTGACTCCAGTCCTAACATCATCCGTCTGATGAAGGCCTTGAGACAAGGACGAAAGCTAAGGAGTCATGATTTAGTTTGCTAGAGAAAGGTACCTATAACTGTTCATAAATTTATTTTTTCGTGAATGTGTTTCTCCAATCTCAATGGACTGTTAACACTATAGTGCCAACTCAGCGTTGTCTGGGTATATTCAAAGTTCCAAAAAGTTTGAACCAATCCAATTTGCAATTAAAGCTGATAAATATTAAAAAGTGTTACAGCACTGAGAGAGAGCTGATTCTAATAAATACACAAACTTCACCGATGATTTAACTGTATACAGTTTGACAGTTTACTATGTGGCAGTCAACTCATGCATCTGATTTCTTATGACTGAAGATAAAACAATAGACTATTTACATTTCTTAATTGTTGTTTCATCAATAGCTACAGGTAATCTTTTTTGTGTGAGATTATCAGCCATTGTATATCATTTCCATTACAAGGACTGCCTCATTGGATGTGGTGAATAACTCAGTTTTTGGTTTCATTAATTAAGCTCATACAGAGCCAATACTTCAAAATATAATCCCACACTTGATGATTTCATAAAACTAGGATAAAAACCAAGTTTTCACTACAGCGAAATAATACTGATCACTTCAAAATACCTAGGTGAATTATTTGAACATAACTAACTGTTATTTGAAACTGAATGTTTTTAGTTTTAAGTTTGAGAAGCAATCTTAGCCAATGTTAATTCATGAAAGTTTATTGATGATAAGCCAACACAAATTAAAAGGTTAGTTGCCTTAGACTTATCATGAAAAAAATAGTTTTCCCCTCTTATAACACTGTTCATGTGGTCATAAAGGTGACCTTATACTGAGGGATGTTTGTAACAAGGCTGTGCCATATTGGAACAACCTCCCCTCAAATCATCCTCACCTACTCCCCCAAGGGTATTTAACAGCTGGAAGTCACATGATAACTGGCAATCTTAAGCCAAGAATTAAAACTCAATGAAAATAAAGTGGCAATACTGAAATAAAATGTGACCAATTTAGTGGGATCCAAGATTATCTTTGGATTAAAAGTTTTTTTTTTGTTTTAACACCATGGGGTTTGTGGGATTTAACACCATGGGGTTTGTTGGATTTACCACCATGAGGTTTGTGGGATTTAACACCATAGGGTTCGTGGGATTTACCACCATGGGGTTTGTGGAGTTTAACACCATGAGTTTGTGGGATTCAACCTTTTTTCAGTTCATGATGGACCATAGTAACATGGCAGCCAGTATATTTAGTGGATGAAGAATCCAAGAAGAATCATGGACCAATGGGAAGCTACTAGCAATCCTTCTTACATACCCACATTGGTAAACCCAAGATTTGAATTCATATGGACAGAGCTGTGACGTGCATGTGATTTGTAAATTTTATCATCGTAGCCTTCTTAGACACCCAGGGCTCTAACTACATTATAAAGAGGTAGAGGTATCATGAGGGTTTTATAGTGAAAGACCATTGAACTGTATTCATCTTAAACACAATAACGTTATTCCCAGTCTCACATACATTTGATGAATTTTAGGCCAGAAATATCAAGTACTGAATGAAAATAAGCCCTTAACACTTGTGACCATATCATAGCAATATCCTAAAAACTTTTGGACAATTATCAAATGTGCTGATAATTATATATTAGTTTCCAAAATAAACTTTAAAAAAATTTAAATATCAAAATAAAGTAATATTACCTCCTCAGTATTAAGGCACTGATCTCAAATAGAAACAAAATTGTAATTTTCATGAAAATAATCAAACAATTCTTTGTTATAAAGCACGTTTTGGTTTCTTACCTGTCAACATTTCTTTTTTAATTGTGTTTTTATAGAATACAATACACACAAAGTAATTATAGAAATTATTAAAGTGAAGCTATGAAATGATATGTATGTTGGACAATGTGGTGAAGCCTTAGTAATTACTAGCAAAGAGACAAACCTGCCCATCGCTCTGCAAAGTTTGAAAGGAATTAAGAAATTAATGCAAAGTTAGGAAAGAGTAATTGTAAATTTTTTGTTGAAAATTGAAAAATATATGATTATTTGAAATTTCTAGCAGCTAATATCATTTTATCCAAGAAAATGCTGTTTGTATAACTTAAACATAGAGTCAAGGTCACCAGAACTTAATTAGGTTCTTGGAACCTCCAAAAGCATTTCTGGATCAAAGTTTGGTTTGGTTTTAGGTATTATAGACACCTTGCTTATAAGCTGATATTAATTTATATACCCAACTGTCATGCTGTGACCTAGAAAACAGGATCACAGTCATAGAGACCTAATCAGGTTTTGGGACACATTCATGGCATGTATTTGTCTAAATTAGGTCTGGTTAGGTTCATTAACTTTTATGTATCTTGTTTACAAACTATGCACAACAGTATAAAATCAATGTCTACTGAAAGTTTTGCATGTTGTTTTCTATCATTTCAACTTATGATAGGTTGAACTCTGTAACTCCAAAACTTGTGATTCTCAATAGTTAATATCATGCTTCACTCCCTTTGCCTTAATTTAGAGAGAAGTCTTTAAAAGCAATGGAAACCGTTTAAATTTCATATTATTTATAAGCTATTTCTAATTGTGCTGAATTTAAATACCATTTACTTATTTTTCTCACATTAAATGTGCTAAGCATCCTTGTGATTTAAAAATACCATATCTATAGTGATTACAATTTTAGCCAATCATATGCAATATCAACTCATAAATATATTTAGATCTTGCTCATTACTGAATTTATGTTATATCTTGATTGCTGAAGCCTACATTCTATGTTTGATCAAAATCTGATCACAAATATGGCCTTCAGAGTGGTAATAAGCTCAGCCAACAAGACACGAGATTGCCTCAAAGGCAGTATATATGTCCTGGCATCATATATAACTGGTTAAAGGTAACCTTAAATAACTTTAGTGATTAAAAAATTATTCTCCAAACAAGGATACAATTAAGAGTTACATTTTCTTTTGTTCTGACCTTGACCTAGTGTCAGGAAACTAGTGTGACTAGGGCATGCAACACGTGGTCTATACATTATATATGCAATTTCCAAACATGTTTCATTAAAATAACTTCAGTGGTACAAAACTTATACTCTGAACAAGGACACAAGTCAAAGAATATTTTTCCTTGCCATGACATTGACCTACAGGCAGATGGTACAGAAAGGTACACAACACACCACCATCTCAAAATACAGATTTGAACAAAGTGTCATGAAACTTTCTCCATCCATTACAAAGTTATTATTATGACTTTATTTAAAGAGGGTAACTCAATTAGCTAAGAACTAATCTACCATGAGGCCCTCATTCAAAGGAATTTATTTATTTTTGCTGCATCTCTGAAGCCATTGTATATACTGGGTTTTGGAAAGAGGAAATAGAGTGGGCATTTCTAATCTCAACTGGAATATTATTCCAGAGCAAAGTTCCAGAGTATTGGAAACTTTTTTTAAATAATTCCTTATTTGGTTTGGGAAATCTGTAATGTTTGGTAGACATTGATCACAGGTGGGGAGTATTTCCAGGTAGCCTATACTTGAATAGTGATTGTAAATATTCAGGAGCATTATTATTGGCTATCCTGTACATTAATTTGGCTTTTCTTAAACAGATTCGGTCTTTAATAGGTAGTATTTTTAACTTACCAGCTAAATTTTCCTTCCTTTCTTTTTGGATTGATATTAACTTAAAAGCTCTTTTTTGGAGATGTGCCAGCTTTGCTAAGTTTTTATCATTTAAATTACCACATACTGTATTACGGTAGTCTAAATAGGGTTGTATGTAACTGTTATAAAATAGTTTTCTGTGCTTTTCCAGGAGAAAGTGTCTTATCCTACTGAGAAGCCATAAACTTGAATTGACTTTTTTACTGATATGTTTGATATATTCAGTCCATGATAGGTTATTATATACCAAAACACCAAGTAGACTATCATGACAGACCATTTGCAACCTTTTATTCTTCCATGTCAGACATAGTTCATCGCTATAAAGTTTTGTTCTTTTTTTCCGTGTTGAGATAAGTAATATTTTAGTTTTACCAGTATTAACCACCATGCCATTGCATGTGCACCAGTATTCTAATTTGTTTAGGGCATTCTGTAAAGAAATTTCGAGTTCTTGTTTTGTGTTTTGGATGTCTGACAATGTTGTGTCATCTGCATAGAGATCTGTAGATGATACTGAGTCCTTTAGTACAAGTGGTAGGTCATTAATAAATAAAATAAACAGTAATGGACCCAGAATTGAGCCTTGTGGTACTCCACATCTAATCTAGTTATGGGTCACAAGAAAAATATTAAAGGATACACAGACAATGCTATAATCGGCACTGCTCAGCTTAAGACAGTCATTTGAATAAAAATATATTTGCTGTAAGGATGCTAACACTAATATCAACAATGCCAAAAAGTGATTCTTAAGCCTTTACAAGGGGGCCCCGAGTGGCCGAGTGATCTAAAGCGCTGTCCGTTACGGATCACTGCCATCTCACCTCTATCTGCGTGGGTTCGAGTCTAAGATTCAGTGAATGTGGATATGTGAGAGAGCTTGCCAGTAGCTTCTCGTGGGTCGGTGGTTCTTTCCGGTGATTTCCCGGTTTCTTCCTCCACCATTAATACTGGCCGCCATGTATAGCCTTTCCTGTGCTGAAAAATGGCGTTAAACCCCACAACAACAACAACATAAGTCTTACAGTGTATACTCACTTAAAAGTCTTGTTTAAAATTTAAATAAAATAAACCCTGATAAGTTGCTGCATAATCTGCTGTCTCTTTAGGGTTTATGTTGTTTGTTTTGCTGCCAACTCCTAACAAACTGTATACAGCCATATCTGCCAATGCATTGACATAGTAAATTCAAAGAGACCTTCAGTGAGTCTAAGGAGCATTTTGGTGATAGGCTTAAATATAAGATAACAGAAGAATAATATTTAGTGATAAGCTTAAAGTTAAGATAACAGTATAATATTGGTGATGGAATTAAAACAGGTAATATTTCTGTGAAACAATCTTCATGAGTAATTCATGGTTTATTCAGGAAATTAATTGTGGATGTGTCAAAACTTATCTCTAGCATCCATTGTTTGGTCTAGTTACAGTCCTTTGATCATGTTCCTATCCAGCATGGCAAGAATAAAACATACCTATCTCAAGAATGCTAAACTTTCCTGTTAGTTTTATAATCAAATGAACTCCATCATAAATATTTTTAAGTCAATCAATTTCCAATTAAAATGAGATTATACCTCACCCAGTGTGTTTATTTGCTTACAAAGCTGACTTAGTAGTTAGAGGAAGGAAACTAATCTCAGTATGGAAGAGTCAGAATAATCAGAAAGCAAAACACCAATAATCTCATTTAATCAGAAAGCAAAACACTGATAATCTCATTTAATCAGAAAGCAAAACACCGATAATCTCATTTAATCAGAAAGCAAAACACCAATAATCTCATTTAATCAGAAAGCAAAATACTGATAATCTTTTTTAATCAGAAAGCAAAATACTGATAATCTCTTTTAATCAGAAAGCAAAACACCAATAATCTCATTTAATCAGAAAGCAAAACACTGATAATCTCATTTAATCAGAAAGCAAAACACCGATAATCTCATTTAATCAGAAAGCAAAACACCGATAATCTCATTTAATCAGGAACATGAACTTCACTTATTGTACTGGTCATCCAGAAATGAGGTAAAGTAATATCCAGCTGGTCTGAGATTGCGACAAGTCTTCATAATAAGCATTAACATATACATTCTATGGAACTATAATAAAGCATAAAAATCATCACAACAATAATGGAAAAAAACTGTACCTTGATGTTGATGTTGTGTAGTCATGGTGGACAGAGCTGGTTAGTCTGTCTGGTGACATTCGATCATTTTGCCTTGGACTCTCAGATGGTGGGCGGTCAGCAGGGCTGTATGACCCAGCACTCTTTGCTCTTGCAGGAGACTGTAAAGTCTCTCGAGTCAGGTCCTTAAACATCTCATCAAAATAGTCCTTACCTTGCCCAAGTGAAGATGGAATTAGATGAACATTTCTAGGTGATCCAGCTAACAAAAAAAAATACTTCATATGGTAAGTCACAGAACTGGAGTAAAAAATGTAAACATCAACATTGTTTTATATCATGCTGTACCATTTAAATCTATCAATGACAAAAAAAGTCTTCTTACAATTATCAAAGCGAACAAGAAAAAATTTCAGTGTTGTTGATAATTTTTATCTTATCTGGTGAAAATCACATTAAGTAAATCTCACATAAAACTACATTGCCAAATTTGTCACAGTCAACTTTTAACCCTACATATGGACCAGAAAATTCCCACTGGAACATGGTAAACTACATTATATATCAAATTGTGGGATACCGATAATGAAATAAAATATTACATTATGGGGGAGGAGGTGCAAACTGATAGGCTGGTTGCGAGTTAATGGCACTTTAAGCACATTACAAGCTATATCATGCTATAGAAATGGGGGATAAATGCCTTTCCCACGGACACACAGACTGGTCAGAGTAGGTGCTGCACCAACAACTTTGGATTACAAGTCTGACACTCCACCAAGTGAGCAACTATGGCTCCTGGAAGGGGAAGTGGGGAGAGAATACCAGTCAAGCATATAGTAACATTGTGGTACTTTGTATCCATAACTGTTGCCTGAATTATGTGCTGAACTGTGACTTGATGAAACTGATTGAAAATTCAATGATGTAAATGTTTGTTGCAGTAAACTAGACAAGTAAAAGACTATGTCTGTAACATAAATAGCAATAACATAGTAACTGTGATACAAAACTGCAGACCAAGGCATGGTGAAAATTTGATGATGTTTTGAGTTTCAGGATGAAATAAAGAAGAATACTGATAATACAGCTGTACGAGTGAAATTATTAGTAGATAAAGTAGTTGGGCTTCATAACTGCTGACTGTATTACTAAGCACTGAACTGTGGTATGATGAGAATGCCAATCAAACATAGCTATAATATTGTACTTTGGGTTCAGAACTTTTAGCCTTATGTATTGAACAGTTCAACCCTGTTGTATACTGAACATACAAACCTTGTAATGTATTGAACAGTTCAACCTTGTTGTATACTGAATAGACCAACCTTGTAATGTACTTAACAATTCAACCTGGTTGTATACTGAATAGACCAACCTTGTAATGTACTTAACAATTCAACCTTGTTGTATACTCAACAGACAAACCTTGTAATGTATTGAACAGTTCAACCTTGTTGTACACTGAATAGACCAACCTTGTAATGTACTGAGCAATTCAACCTTGTTATGTATTGAACAGCATATGGTGAGAATAATAAGCAAGTTAATGATGCTGTGTATATGTCAGGGAGAAATATACAATTGCTATTCAAACATATCGCAATAATTTTGTTTATTAAAACTTTTACTTCATCATATTTGTGCATTTCTGTTTGTTTAAAAACTATTATTTTAAAAAGGAAATGAAAATTACCAAACCTGATGTTGTTTTCTTTCAACCAATTCTGTCATACATTTGAAAGCCCAATATAAGTACAATGGTTTAATCCTGGTGATGGAGTTCATAGCAATAACATGTTATAGTTAAAATCATACTGTCATACATCTGAAAGACCAATTCAAGTACAATGGTTTAATCCTGGTGATGGAGTTCATAGCAATACCATGTTATAGTTAAAATCATACTGTCATACATCTGAAAGACCAATTCAAGTACAATGGTTTTATCCTGGTGATGGAGTTCATAGCAATAACATGTTATATTTAAAATAACATGTTATATTTAAAATCATACTGTCATACATCTGAAAGACTAATTCAAGTACAATAGTTTAATCCTGGTGATGGAGTTCATAGCAATAACATGTTATAGTTAAAATCATACTGTCATACATCTGAAAGACCAATTCAAGTACAATGGTTTAATTCTGGTGATGGAGGTCATAGCAAAACCATCTTATAGCTAAAATCATACTGTCATACATTTGAAAGAACAATTCAAGTACAATGGTTTAATTCTGGTGATGGAGGTCATAGCAAAACCATGTTATAGTTGAAATCATACTATCATACATTTGAAAGAACAATTCAAGTACAATGGTTTAATTCTGGTGATGGAGTTCATAGCAATACCATGTTATAGCTAAAATCATACTGTCATACATCTGAAAGACCAATTCAAGTACAATGGTTTAATTCTGGTCATGGAGTTCATAGCAAAACCATGTTATAGCTAAAATTATACTGTCATACATCTGAAAGACCAATTCAAGTACAATGGTTTAATTCTGGTCATGGAGTTCATAGCAAAACCATGTTATAGCTAAAATCATACTGTCATACATCTGAAAGACCAATTCAAGTACAATGGTTTAATTCTGGTGATGGAGTTCATAGCAATACCATGTTATAGTTAAAATCATACTGTCATACATCTGAAAGACCCATTCAAATATAATATTTTAATTCTGGTCATGGAGTTCATAGCAATACCATGTTATAGTTCAACTCATTTGATAATGAAGGTGTAATATAATAACTACTTAATTACTGACATAATTTTAAATTTTCTTTTATCCAAGACCAGATATAATGGTTTGAAATAAATGTACATATTCAATCCAAAAAAGAACAGAAAAATGGTACATATACAAATAATTTATGAAAATTATAACTGCAAAATTAATTGATTATAACAGCAAAATATTTAATTCACTTTGTATCCCATTCAGTTAAATTTTATGGCCACCATGAATAACTAGCATTCCCTTACATTGCATTTTATATTTTTCTTTCTGCAGAGGTTTAAAAAGTATGTATCTTGAGAACAGTTAGAATTGTCATAATGTAACAAAAATATAAATGTTTCTTCATAAGGTACAAACATTTATCTGTGTGAAACTTCTGGGAATTTTTCAATTGTTTTATGTTACAGTATATTAATATTTCTTAACTCCAGCAAAATTATAAATAATTATTAATACTGAATACTCTGTAAAATGCTGAAAAGTCATCAATCTTTTGAAATCAATAAAGGGAGATAACCTATATTTATTCTCTATGTGCATGTTAAAAGATGACATTTCTTCCTAACCTGGAGCTGACTTGGCACGTGAAATAGGCCCAATAGCTCTTGGTGTAGCTGGGGGAGATGATTCAATATGTAGATGGTTCACACTTGGTGTAGTCTCATAGGTGTATTTTGTTGTTGTTCCAACATCTATAGGTGGCAACTCTTCAGTGAGAGGTGCAGGTGGGTATACTGGTTCTGCAATACTTGTATAAGGGACATCAGAGTAGCCTGTTGTGTGGTAAGTTTGTGACACAGTCTGTGGTGGCATGGCAGTTTGTGTCTGTTGAGGTGGGTAGACTGCTTGGCCAGATGTCACTGGAAAGACTGGTGATGGGTATGTAGGTTGACTTAAAGTTGATGGTGGTGGAAGCAAAGGAGAAGTTATTCTATATGATGTTTTCTGCTGTTGACTTACTTGAACTGGCACTTGTAGCCTGTGAATTTAAAACTGTATTTTAACAAAAAAGAATAAATAAAACACATATGTTCTAGTACTTTCTGAAAAGTTTGTAACAATTTTACAAAGTTAGAAAAAACCTGCCAAGAAGTGGGTATTTCAAACAACCAGCTCTTTATGTTGCTATAGGCACTATTCTATTAATTTGTTACTTCTATGGATTTGGATATAGTGGGAAATTTGATGTTTGAGTATAGTGGGAATGGGGACACATGGAGAGGCAACTGTGGTGTTTGGATGTAGTGGGAATGGGATCACATAAAGAGAACTAGGGGCCCCGAGTGGCCGAGTGGTCTAAAGCGCTGTCCATTACGGATCACTGCCATCTCACCTCTGTCTAGAATTCAGCGAATGTGGATATGTGAGATATGTGGATATGTGGATATGTGAGAAAGCTTGCCAGTAGCTTCTCGTGGGTCGGTGGTTCTTTCCGGTGATTTCCCGGTTTCTTCCTCCACCATTAATACTGGCCGCCATGAATAGTCTATCATGTGCTGAAAAATGGTGTTAAGCCCAACAACAACAACAACAACAACATCACATAGAGAGAAATCTGGTGTTTGGGTATAATGGTAATGGGGGCACATAGAGAGCAAACTGTGGTGTTTGGGTATAGTGGGAAAGAGATCAGACAGAGAGAAAACTGGTGTTTTTGGTATAGTGGGAATGGTATCAGATAGTGATAAAACTGTCGATTGGATATAGTGGGAATGGGATCAGATAGAGAAAAAAACTGTGGTGTTTGGGTATAGTGGGAATAGGGAGTACATTGAGAGGAAACTCTTGATGTTTAGGTATAGTGGGAATAGGGAGTACATTGAGAGGCAATTGTGGTGCTTGGGTATAGTGGAAATAGGGGGAAAATGGAGAGGCAAGTATGGTGTTTGAGTATAGTGGGAAAAGGGAGCACATGGTGAGGCAACTGTGGTGTTTGGGTATATGTATTAGGAATTTGGGTACATAGAAAGGCAACTGTGGTGTTTGGGTATATGTATTAGGAATTTGGGTACATAGAAAGGCAACTGTGGTGTTTTGATATAGTGGGAATGGAGGGAGACACATACACAACTATGGTCTTTGGGTATAATGGGAATGGGGACAGACTCGGAGACAACTATGGTCTTTGGGTATATTGGGAATATGGGCACACAGAGAGGCAACTATGGTTTTGGGGTACTATAATAATAATAATAATAATAATAATAATAATAATAATAATAATAATAATAATAATAATAATAATAATAATAATAATAATAATGACTTTATTCAAAGAGGGAAACACAATTAGCTATGAACTAATCTACCTTGAGGCTCTCATAGAAAGGAATATATTTATTTTAGCTACATCTTTGAAGCAACTGGATATATTGGGTTTAGAAGAAGGAAATAGAGTGCCAGCTTTGCTATGTTTTTATCATTTGAATTACCCTATACTGTATTACAGTAGTTTAAATAGGGTTAAATGTAACTGTTAGAAAATAGTTTTCTGTGCTTTTCAGGGAAAAAGTGTCTTATCCTTCTGAGAAGCCATGAACCTTAACTGACTTTTTTACTGATATGTTTGTTATGTTTAGTTCACGATAGGTTATTATCTACCAAAACATCAAGTAGTCTATCATGACAGACCATTTGCAAACTTTTATCCTTCCATGTCAGATGCTGTTCATCACAATAAAGAGTTTCCCTTGTTTGCCGTGTTGAGATAAGTAATATTTTAGTTTGACCAGTATTTACCACCATGCCATTGCATGTGCACCAGTTGTCCAGTTTGTTTAGGGCATTCTGTTAAGAAATTTCAAGTTCAAACTTTGTGTTTTGGATGTCTGACAATGTTGTGCCATCTGCATATAGATCTGCAGATGATACTGAGTCCCTTAGTAAAGGTAGTAGTTCATTAATAAATAAAATAAACAGTAATGGACCTAGAATTGAGCCTTGTGGTATTCATTATCTAAATGTTGCAGGTTCATACAGAATATTATTTATATAAACATTTTGTATTCTCTCACTTAAGTATGAAGTAAACCATCTAACTACAGTTTCATCACATGGAGAGACAACTATGGTCTTTTGCTATAGTGGAAATGGGGGGCACATAGAGAGACAACTGTGTGCACTATCAATCCACAAACAGATAATGTTCACCTATGCATGAAGAGATCTGTCCATACACAAATGCAGTAAAATCGGTCAATTGTGGCCACTCATAAGAAAATGCAAAACTGGCAGTTGAACACAAATCACTGTTGTACACAGGTTCACCTTTTAAAATTGATTTTTGAACCAATACCATGCATTGAAAGGTTTGTATTATGAAGATGATGATGATTATTATAACTATTACATTATTATTATTATTTTTATTATTATTACATTATTATTATTATTATTATTATTATTATTATTATTATTATTATTATTATTATTATTATTATTATTATTATTATCATTATCATTATTATTATTATGATTACTTTATTCCTATTCTTATTATTCTTACTCTTATTATTATTATTATTATTATTATTATTATTATTATTATTATTATTATTATTATTATTATTATTATTATTACATTATTATTATTATTTTTTAAAATTATTATTATTTTTATTATTTTTATTTTTATTATTGTTCATTTGCAATGTTAACATCTGGATTAATCAGGTGCTCAACATACCAAGATCAAAAGACAGTCTGCTGATGTGAGAAGCCTGTGATAAACAGAAACTCAAAAGAAGTCGTATATGTGTATTTGTTGTGACCCATGAAACAAAACTTTACTTGCCTTCATAGACACATTTGAATATTAAATTATCCTGACACTAATAAAAAGGGATATATCTTGTATCTCTTCATCAGGGCAAAAACATTTTTTTCTTCAAAGATAGCTTTAATTCACAGTCAAATAGATAAGGATATCAAAATATACCTGTCCCACTGGCACAAAAGGCTCAATTTTTCTGTAATAACAAAACTACTTTTCTCACCATCCAGCAAAATGAATTGCTTTGATCCTCTACCCTAATGATAAAAAACAACCTCGCTTTGTAAACTCACATATTAACACTTTTGAGTTACATGGTCAACATGACTGGGGTTACAAGCAAAGAATTGGTTGCACATAAATTGACATGTAATTCCTTTATCTAAAAAATGCCATCCTCAGGAAGTGAAAATTTAGTTAGCAAAGAATGAACAGTCAATGTAGATATGTTCTAGTGATTGCTTGACACAGGGAGAACAATTGTTTGGTTAGGAAACACCTGGACTCTGATTTAGTATACAGATTACTTGTATATACAGGAAACTTGCTGGGTGGAAATTAGGATAACCATTGTGAACAGGTGATTGCTGAGTAAAGGTGACCATTAGGACAGGTTAGACTATATGTATATAGGGATATTATTATACAGCAACAAATGTGTCCATGCATCACATATATCCCATTAATATAACTAAAGTGAAGGGCAAAGTTACAAGTCAAACAGTGGGTCACAACACTGTCAAATGTTTACCAAACTTAGTTATATTTTAAACTTGACCTGGGGCATGTTAATATAAAGCTTCAAACCAAATCTTTTTGTGAATCAAAGAAGTCCTCCAAAATTTAATGAGTAGAAATGAAATTTGTGGTGGATACACATAAAGAAAAAAAACAAAAGATTAAATGTATTTCTTATTACCTTACCATAATGACAAATTCAAATTAAGTTGGAATTAACTTTCATTACCTTCTTTCTTCTTCCTCTAGCATGATCTTCAAAGCTTCTATTTCAGTTTTCAGTGGAACGTAAGATTCTCTAACAGAACTGGCCTCACGCACCTTGGCAAACACGAGTTCTTGCATATCACGTAATTTTTTCTCCATAGCCTTGATCTGGTCTGCAGAGTGTTCTCTCTCCTGTTTGACCAGCTCTTCCAGTGAGGACTTCTGATGTTCTAGAGTTCTCAGCTGAAAAGAATAATATACACAACCATTAGCAATGTTTAAGGTAAAGTACTATATAATAGGAGATAACAGATGGTTGTGATGTTGTGCTGATTTTCACACAGCATGAATAACTTCCTTATGAAGAAAATAATATTACAAAGAAATTATGTTTATGCTAGCCAATTATGTGCATTTTCAAACATAAATATTTCTAAAAATTAACTGGATGAATGCTAAAAATTATTTTGTCACAGTCAACGGTAACAGTATGACCAAGAAATGTAATCTGCCATTGGTCTTATGGTCATCTCTCATGCAGGAGCACTGGGTTCAAATCCCACATACTGCTTATTTACTTTCTTCAGTTTTGTTTTGTGTATGTGTTTTAACCATGAGTTCGGAAAGAGAATTATGTTTTTAATGATATTTTCTGTCCAAATATCCACAGAACACAACCAGTAACCAGATAACATTATCATACTGGATATCATATGGAATCTGCTGCTTCAATCTTTTCTACTTATTGCTAGAAAATATGTTTGATCATAAAATTATAAAAAAAATAAAATTTGCTTTGTTTCAAGGGAATAACAGACATATTTCATCTTGTGGGTGAAAAAAGCATAACCCACTCTGCAAAAATATCCATTATTCAATCAGTCAAAGAAAATATACTCTATATTTTGGCTTGTGATCTTATTTCATTTTTTTGTTTCAATGTCTTCTCTATTATATTCAGTAATTAAAAACTATGAAAAACTATACAAGTTAATTTACACCCAGGTGAAGTCACTAATGGTTGTAAATTACATTTTCAATCAATCAATTAATTAACCAATCAACCAATTAATCAGTATATTTGGAGAAAATGTTCTTTTCAGCTGTATAATATAGTGGTATTTCTGGATGCAGTTTACCTGCCCTTCCAGTGATCGGATCTTAGCATGAAGTTCCCCCACGCCACCCTGGAGTTGGGATTTATCCATTGTCAGCCTCTCAATGGTTGCTGCATCATTGTCCATCTGAGCCTTCAAGGCACTGATCTGAAGAAAGAGTGACAACAGTATGAGTGTTTTAGGCACTGATCTGAAGAAAGAGTAACAACAGTGAGTGTTTTAGGCACTGATCTGAAGAAAGAGTGACAACAGTCTGATTGTTTTAGGCACTGATCTGAAGAAAGAGTGACAACAGTCTGAGTGTTTTAGGCACTGATCTGAAGAAAAGAGACTAGAGGTAACAACAGTCTGCTTGTTTTAGGCACTGATCTGAAGAAAGAGTAACAACAGTGAGTGTTTTAGGCACTGATCTGAAGAAAGAGTGACAACAGTCTGATTGTTTTAGGCACTGATCTGAAGAAAGAGTGACAACAGTCTGCTTGTTTTAGGCACTGATCTGAAGAAAGAGTAACAACAGTGAGTGTTTTAGGCACTGATCTGAAGAAAGAGTGACAACAGTCTGATTGTTTTAGGCACTGATCTGAAGAAAGAGTGACGACAGTCTGAGTGTTTTAGGCACTGATCTGAAGAAAAGAGACTAGAGGTAACAACAGTCTGAGTGTTTTAAGCACTGATCTGAAGAAAAGAGACTAGAGGTAACAACAGTCTGAGTGTTTTAGGCACTGATCTGAAGAAAGAGTAACAACAGTCTGAGTGTTTGAGGCACTGATCTGAAGAAAAGAGACTAGATGTAACAACAGTCTGAGTGTTTTAGGCACTGATCTGAAGAAAGAGTAACAACAGTCTGATTGTTTTATACACTGATCTGACAAAGAGACTGGTGGTAACAACAGTTTGACTATCTACAAAGGTTCCTTGAGATATGCTGACTCATTTTGCTATATTCTATGACATATCTCCTTTGTTACTACCTGCTAAAACTATTAATGTCCTCATTGCTGGAAAAGTGTCTTACCATCCACTGAATGTAGGTACCACAATAAAGAAATGTCACAAGCCATTTATCAGGCTGAAATTTGACTTTGCTATCATGGAAAATTTTTATATCAAATAAGAAGTTTATGATACATGAAAGATAAGTACCCATCAAATATGATAAAGTATTGGTTGAACAGGTTGTATAAGGCATGTGGTACTGGGTGTTTTAGCTACAGGTGTTATTTTTAAAAAAATATTTTAAACATACCTTTACATGGCGATTGCTCAGTTTTGATGTTCCTCATTAATCAATATTCTTTGCTAGGTCATAATATAATTGCCCCAGAAATACAAAATTAGTAATAAAGTACATGGACTTTTTAGGGACAAGACCGACCATGAGGGGTGACAAAGTGTAAACCAGATTAAATTTCACACTCTGATGCCATAATTTTTGCATAGCAAGTAGAAAATTAACTTTATAAGAAAACAGCTATTTTAATATTTGTCTATTTAGCATTTGACCCTATCATTTCCAGAAATATGGTTTTTAATCTAGCCTAAAGTCATGGAGCTCTAAAGACTAAGACAGTCACTTGAAATATTAAAATCTGATATCTCCATAAAAGCTATTAACAATAGAAAACTTTCAGTACAACCTACTTTATTCCCATACAAGTCTTCCAAATTTTGAAAGCTTTTCCTTGGAAGGAATTATGTTTTCTTAAATGAATGAGTTCTCAGTCTTTTACTTGAGAAGTTTAAAAATTTCTCATCTTTGTGACAATGTGATTTCTTGACTGACAGAGTAGCATTAACCTTTCTTGATTTTATGTCATTTAATATAATATCATCACACCCTTCTCCTTTCAGTTAAAACTCACACAAAAACATCAATATTAAATGTACACATCCCGATCCCAGCATGTATTTTTTTTAGGGAAGTGCCTGATAAAATTGTCCTACAATATCAAGCATACCTAGTGTCCAATTAATTATTTGAGTTAAATCAGCACCAAAATAAACAGATCTTATCAATATTTTATTTCATGTGACCATATTGAGAATAGGCCTCCAAAGTGGAGAGCTCACAACACTGACACAGGAGCTAACTCTTATAGTATATAGAGGATCTCAAATGGGTAGTGATTTAATATTGAATTTATGAAACAAGTTTAATAATGTCCAGCTGGATATTATTTAATAAGTTTCATAAATTAATTATTAAATTGTTACCCATTTGAAATTCTTTTTATCACATAGTTTTTATTTCAGTGGAAATTGTTTAGATAGTTAAAGAATGAATATTATCGTTCATTCTGACAGATCGTGTACCTTTCATTTGTTGTGCATAAAAAAAATTGCAAACAAAACTGAACTGGTAAAAGCAGATTGTACTGTTTTACAAACAATAAATCATAAAAAAAACTCCTATCCGAATAAACAGAACATTTAATAACCACAAAATCAATTTTCAAAACAGAATGATCAATGCAATGTAATGCTGCCATATTGTTTGATACGGTACACAGTACAACAGGCTGACAGTAGAGGACATGTGTACCCTAAATGAACTAAATGTTACATTGTTGCGATTTTCATGTGAAATAGGATTACCAGATGCAAAAATTCTCACATTTACTACAATGCATTTGTGACCTGATATTTGCAGTGTTTGATTTGAAAAATAGACTGTACAGAAGATGTCAACAAATTTATATTCATGTAGGATTTACATTCCATGTATGCTACATAAAGATGCTGTGGTTGGATAAAGATCTGTCACTTAGGAGACCCATTCACATCCAGATTATTCTGTGAACAGAGGTGAGTTTGTTTAACATTTAAATATCACATTTGTATATACAGTGGATTCTATATTTATGTTACTGATATACACCATCCCCACCCCCCACTATCCCTTAGTTTTAATCCTTATTGTCGTTCTTGTTTGTAGTTTTATGCCATTTTTCTTATGATGATATTGTTAAACATGACATAATAAACCCTTGTGGGGGTAACATATCCATGTTGAGACAGCTGATAAATTTCCTCAATTTCCATTTTGCAAGTCAAGTTAAAAAATGGCCACCAAAAAATGTTGATTCAAATAAAAAAATTCCAGAAGGCTGGGTTAAAAACATTTTCCCTCGATCCCAGCCAATCATTAAAGAAAATACTGCACAATAATTTCATCGGCTTATTTAGACCAATCAGAATCATATAAAGTGATATTTTAACATGTGGTAATATAAAAAATATGAAACTGCACATACTATAGGAAAACCATACCTACTATGTAATAACTATGTCTATGTGATAGGGATATTGTTTATAACACTGTCATTATCTAGAGCTGTAACCTAATAAACTTTACCAAAAATAATAATTTTTAATGGACTATAGGACAGTACTCACATTTCTGTTGTATTGTTCCTCTGACTCTATTCTGAATCTCTTGAGTTCCAGATCTGAGGCTTCTCGAACCTGTTTCAAGATTTCTGGGATAGCATCATCCGTTCTGCTCAAATCACGCAGACGTGACTCCAGGCTGATAACGGTTGCTGAGGAATTTTCAAGTCTGTCTTGAAGCTCTAGAATTTGCTGACTATGAACTTGTTCATCAAATTCCATTTTCTTTTTAATTTGTTGAAGCCTGTCTTCTGAATCCTTCAGCATCAGTGTTTCTTTTTCATATCTGGAATTGAACTTAATAACTGAAGAGAAATCCTACAGATTGTTATGTTTCTTCTACACCATCATGGAATAACTCAAAGGTCTTGTAAAATTGCTAAAGAGCGTAGAAAGTGAACTGCTTTTCAACATGGAAGAACTCAAAGGTCTTGTAAAATTGCTAAGGAGCATTGAAAGTGAACTACTTTTCTAAGTTTTTTTTGTGTAGCTACTCCAAGATGAATGCAGCCATCACGTTTTATGACTGTTCATATAACTGTCATAATCACTGGTGTATACAAAGTAGGCCACTGTTCCCTTCCCCTGAATGAATTAGGTTAATGAATTTGTAATTCATTTAAGGGAAATAATGCCTTGATATAAATAGGGAAAAGGTATAACATATTCCATGGATCTTGTATATTTTTATCATCAATTGATGAAGATCATAAGAATATTTGTTGTTGATTAAAAAAAACCTCCAAAACTGAAAGCTGTTTTCAAAATATTATAAAATGTAATTGAAAAAAGCTGTTTACAAACTATTATAAAATGTAACTGAAAAAATTGTGTTCAAAAATTATAAACATATTTTTGTGCAGCACATATTTTCAAACAAGGTATCAATACATTTACCTTTTTTGCCTCAGTTGCACCAATTCTTCTTAAACACTAAACAACTACATGTAGTAAAAACTTTAATACAGTTATGCCCCCCACCCTCTAATGTCTGACAGCATATCAAAATGTCTGGACTTACTTCCTTTCTAGATATTCTGTTTATGAAAATTAAAGTGGCAGTCATATATTTATCAAATTTATTAAAAACATTCAAATGAGATATAACAAGTGGGGATAAAACAGACAAATTTAATTATTAAATGCACCAAAAATGTGTAGTGTTGATATTATCCTTCCATGATTAACTGGTTTTGTCTCCAATTAATTATTTATTTTTAAAGTATATTGTTTCTTCTGAAATCTATGCAACAGAATTTCACCCAGCAACAGTAGTTTATTCCACTCATCTATTTTGAAAATTAATTAATAATAAATAACAAACAACAAACTGACTACCTACATAACAAATATGTAACATCTAATTAACAGGCATTTCTGATAAAATCAGATGATGATGTTTTATTGGATCACATCCTGAAATAAGTCTTGGAGGATGAAATAACAACTGTTGTTGCTAGTTTTTTTTCTTCTTAATTTGTCACTAGGTTTCATATATTTTGTTTTAAAGGTATTATGTGCTGACATACCACAAATGAAAGAACATAGTGTGATGGATAGATGTAATGTCTCTTGTACAGAACTCTAGGTCAGTCATACAATTCAAGAATTTTTACAAGTCCTGGAGATGAGCTTTCACACGTTTTCTTTTGCCTGTTTTATGGTTGCTGTATTTCAACAATTAGAAAAAGATGGCGACCAAACAAGCTTAAAGCAAATCTAGTGATTCTACAACAAAGAAATAATGTAGTCAACATTAAATGAAATTAGTTTTGAACATCTTTTATTGCTTGGTCAGCAAAGAAACAATCCATAAATCAGACCTAGTGATCTTTGAATTTTACTTTGCCAAGGTGTTTACTTGATGAGCAAATCAATGTCAAGTTGATATTTAAAACCTTCTATGACAAATATCCAGTTGCTCTGAGTATATGTGCCTGCCAAAACCTTTGAATTCTAGGAGACATTGTCTGGCAAATACAGTAATTTAAGGATCTCTGAGAATGCAAGTATAGCAAAAAATGATATTAAGTACAAAAGATACTATGAAAAGGGCGGTATAATATATACAATGTAAGATCTGCTAAAATGATATGTAAGCTGAGCTAAATCAGTCCCTCCATTCCTCTTCCAAAATATATAAACTCAGCTAAGTCAGTCCCCCCCATTCCCCTTCCAAAATATATAAGCTCAGCTAAGTCAGTCCCCCCCATTCCCCCTTCCAAAATATATAAGCTCAGCTAAGTCAGTTCCCTCCCATTACCCTTCCAAAATATATAAGCTCAGCTAAGTCAGCCCCCCCATTCCCCTTCCAAAATATATAAGCTCAGCTAAGTCAGTCCCCCCCCATTCCTCTTCCAAAATAGATAACACCAGTTAATACTATTTTTGTGTACTATATTAATAACGGTTCCATAAAAGTCAGTCTCACCTGCTGTAAAGTTAAAAAACAATTTGACAACTTGATACAGAAGCTGAGACTTCAGATGGATGACATCTTGCATTTTTCTCTCACAAAAGGCAAGACAAAAAAAGGAATCAGTGAACCAATTTCATTAATTAATATTATGAAAGTTTATATTTATTATGATATGTATTATACCATCTGCTCTAGAAACTCCACTGAAATATTTTACTCTTTACCTGCATAATGAACATAATTGAACAGGAATTATGTTAATATTCAAACATTATTTCCTTCATGAATCTAGGTTACACACACTTGGGGGACAGGATAGACAACACATCTAAAATTAACTGTAGGAGTTGTTTCCCTTTAATATCTTTGCACACTGTACATGTACATAGTTAAAGTAAATCAAAAAGATCTAATATATTGTAAATAAATGAATATGGGACCTCACTGATGTTATGAGGAAGATATTTCACAATTGGAAAGTATCACTTTAATTGTAAACTAGGTTAAATAGGTTTAAAATATTCACATTTTTTTTAATTTTAAAAACTCACTCAAATATCAATGTTCACCTGACAATGGCCCATGAATGATTGTCATGGTGAAATCAGTCATAGGTAATACAAAGGCAATATGCTTTAGTATAAGGCTGTCTTAAGAGACCATATTCTCAATGCATATATTTATTAATTATATAGCAATGTGACCAGTTATGAGAGACCACCTGTCTCATGAGGCCATACTTTTTGGGCAGAAAGGGTGGTCTTTCAAGACAGGTTCTAATATACAGCTGTCAATCTCTTATCATTGCCATCCATTTGCAGTGAAAAATTGTCCTCATAAGAGGATTGACCTTTTGTAAGGGAATATTATGCAAGAAAATGCCTAGAATAAACTGATCTCATTATATTTAGAGACAGCTCATAAAATGGTGACCACTGAAGTAGCAGCTAAACAAATCACCGTATCTAAATTTTGCCATGGACCACTTAGACACCTGTATAAAATATTTAGGCATATTCCACCTGGATTTTAGGTGGATTCAGGGTGGATTCCACCTGAAAAACCCAAATTTCAGATAGACTCTACTCTGAAATATAAGTTTTTTCTTCCTATTAAAATATGCTCTACAAAAATGATAACCTAGTGAAAATAAGACTGAAATTTCAGTGAAATCACAGTGAAAATTTTATGATATTCACTCAAATATCCTTTTTTCACTAAAATTATGGTATTCGCAAAATGTCACTAAGAATTTGCCAAAATGTCTGAAAATATCAGTGAAATTTTGTTATTGAAATTTCACTGACTCTGACAACATTTCTAAAAATATCAGTGAGAATTTGTGATTTAAATTTTACTGAGAGTTTGCCAAAAATTCTGAAAATATAGTGATATTTTGTGATTGTGATATCATTGACATTTCAATACAAAATATAAATGTGATAAAATAAAATTTACTTTTTGTTTTTTGTACAATCTGAATGATTTACAGCAACATTTATATTTTCTGTTTCTAATAGCTGTAATTTTATTGTTCATTTTGGGAACAATAACTTCTTTCCACATCTTTCCTTGTTACATTTCTTTTGCAAATTTTTGTTGTTGTTCATTTAACTTCAATTGGATTTAATTGACCTCAAACAAGATTCTTTTCTTGTTTTCTGTTTGAATGCAGAATTTTGCTTTTCTCCTGACATGAATCTGATTTTCCTCTATATGGATCCTTTTTTTAATATCATCTCTGAAACTGCTTTCTAAAAATTTTTATAATGCTCTATCTGGTTCCATTCCACAACAAGCTTTCTAATAAGCATTTGTTTCATATATTATTTAACAGATGATCACTGAAAAGAGCTTTCTGATTGGTCAAAAGTTTGCCAAATGAATCGTTGTGTAATGGAAACTGATGAGAATGAACATGCTTGCCAAACATAGTGATTCAAATTTTCCAGTTGGATATGAGTTTGAATAACCATATGCAAAATATGTGGCAATGAGAATAGAATGATTGCAAAGTTGGTGGGAACATAATTAGTCATTCTGTATGAAAACTTAATGCCAGGACTTGCATTTTGTGCCATAAAGAGCTTTACAGTAGCAGCTAACAAGCTAAATATGACACTGAATTGAACCAGGATGATTCTAAAGTTATATAACTCTGAACTGATTAACTTCAAGAATTTAAGGAGGGACAATGTGTAGGTCACTGGTGGGAATTGTTGATATTGTCTGCCAGATATCCATGTCTATCAGTGATAGTCATATCTTTGCTGAGTTTTCTTGGACAACAAGTAGAATCATTCTTCAATATCATGAGTGGTATTATTGTTTATATTATGAATATATTCTAGTTGTGTTAGAATTCGGTGTAAAATAAAAGTAATTTTATCATGATAGAAGTTTGTCATGCTGCTTATGGAACAAGGACTAATTCCAAAGACCACAACCACATTGTAGTTTGTATATTAATCAGAAACCAAGTCTGCAGTACAACTCGCATATATTTTCCCTTGAATGTCATATAATTACAACATCTGTACAATTTTGTTTCCTTTACACTGAAATATTACCTTGGTTAAAAAAAAGTCCTTTTTACTTCATATTCTTTATTTATTTGAAACCTTTTAAAATGTGTTTTAAATTACTGTAACCTCAGTAAAATATATAATGGTAAAATTTTAATGAAATCTTATGAAAAGTTTAGTAAATTTAAAAAAAAAACTTTAAAATTAAATGTTAGAACTCTTGCCAAAATTTCAGTGAAAGTATTCATCAAAAATTTTGTGAAATCTCACAAATTTTTCAGTGAAATTTTAGTGAGATCTTACCAAAATTTCAATGAAAGTTTTGTCAAAATTTTTGTGACATCTCACCAAACTTATGGAAACCTTAGGTGGATTTTTATTTCAGGTAGAAATTTCAGGTGGGAATTTTTCAGATAGAATTTTATTTCAGGTGAAAATCTTGGATGAATTTTTTTTGTTTATACAAAATCTTAAGACAACTAATTTGCATATTTCGCCTAAAATTCTGCCAGAAATCCACCTAAAGTTCACTTTAAAATTTACCTAAGCTTCTTTATATTTATGGTTAGGCAGAAAATGTTTTAGAAGCCCGTCTGAAATCCGCCTTAAGTCTGCCTGGAAAATTTTGAACAGGATTTAAAATGGATTTTTATTACAGGTGGAAACCTATGATGGATTCTTTTTTATTTAAGTTAATGTTAGAACAACTAATTTGCATATTTCACCTAAAATTCTTCCCTGAATCCACCTGAAATTCACCTATGCTCCCTTAATATGAGCAATTATGGTTAAGGCAGAAAGCATTTAAAAAATCTGTCTGATATCCACCTTAAGTCCATGTGAACAATTTTGTACAAGTAAAGAGCAAATTCAGTTAAATTGAAATCTGTAATTCAAGAGGCAAATTTACCTTCTTTTAAGTTCTTGATTTTCTCGTACTAGTTTGTCTATTTCATGGCGGAGAGATTCAACATCACCTTTTGGTTGACCTGTGACTGAGCGCACTTCCAACAGCTCCGCTTCCATGTGTGTGAGTTTTCGTTGCAATGTGTTGATTTCATCTGTAAGTCTTCGATTCCTGTCATTTTCAACTGATAGCCTGTTACATAACAGAGGTAAAATTTACATAATGGAAATTAATTTAACCAAAAAGAAACAATATATAAATAGTTGATAATTTATAATTCACTAAACTGAGACACTGGCAAAATATGTCTGTTCTAGAAAAATCAACTGTCATATGTACTCGCTTAAGTGAAATCAAATAGCAAACTTTACAGACCAAAATCTGTATTTGCAAAATGCACTGGCAGACCTGAGTTTACACAGTTTGTTAGATGTAATCAGTAGAACCAACAGAGACTTGTCTGAAACTTTTCATGCAAAAGATCATAATACATTGCACTATCCTTAAGTGCATATAAAAAATAATCACAATTATTCTTCTCACTAATTGTAAAAGTACATGTATACACTTATCATACAGAGCTTGCAATACTCAGACTAAATTGTAAATTCTAATGCTTGAAGGGATAATCTTAAATTACAATGACCAATCAAAGAACTGAAAATTCTGATCCCTTGATGGATAACATTAAATCTTCCTAACCAATCAGTTGTCAAAATTCTCAGTTGAATAAAAGCTCAAATTTACAATTTTTGTTTAATATTATGGCTGCTTTATAGTTATTGTGAAACCTGCATTAGCAGACACCTATAGACAAAGGACACCTTCATAAAAAGTTCAACCTATAGAAAAACCTAATATTTATCTCCATTTTTCATCTCCATATAAGGACATCTGTAGATAAAGGACAACATTTGTATGGTGTACTGAGTGTTCTATGAGAGAAGTCTCATTGTAACTAAAACCACATTAATTTACTTTTAATGCAAATAAAAATACATACATAGATTTTTACTCCCCATCAGTTTGGTAAACATCATCAGGTATTCAGGTTGTTCAAATATGATACTTCAATATTGGCATGCAATAGAATGTGTTTGTAACTCTACTCGAATTTCAAATACTACAATGACTGATTCTCATTTTTTTAAATTCAAAAAGAACTAACTTTTAAAG
Organism: Potamilus streckersoni; assembly: GCA_016746295.1. NCBI lineage: Eukaryota > Metazoa > Mollusca > Bivalvia > Unionida > Unionidae > Potamilus > Potamilus streckersoni. Next base: position 324,614 of record JAEAOA010001001.1, on the reverse strand, counting down.
CAATATATACAGTGACTTTTAAAGCAATATATACAGTGACATTTTGATGATCAATTGGCAAATGGATTTTGTCTGCTTTCCATATATACTTATTTAGAACACAACCCACTTACATTAACCAACTTCTTCAAGTTGCGAATATGCTATTTTCTCGATTACTCTTTTGTTAAGTTAGGATGAATTCTGAATTGGTATAGTAGAATCAATAAAGTTAATGGTGTACCAATCTATTAGACCAAAGCCATCACTATACTGCCTTATAAATCTACATTTGTTTCCTCATACTTTGTCTTAGGTTTGGCATGAATAGTAGATTTAATTCTCTAAAATGCCTCATAAGTAACTGACTTAACTGGTATACAACAAAAAAAATGTTTCAGTATCACTTTTAACATGTCTGGTTTATAAGTCTTAAGTTTTGAGTTATGTTTGACTCACACCATATACCATATAAGTCGAATCCAACTGTAAAAATAACATAGACCATGATCTCACATCATAAAATGCATAAACAATATAGCAAGGTCAATGTTGTTTCATCAAGGACTAACATATATATATATATATAACAAACTGCATATCAATAATCTGGTGTGTTGTGCAATGGCATAAGTGGGTCTTTGCAATTTGCAGTTGACTACAACTTTCATGTGAATATATATGGTAAGTTGAACACTTATCTCATTCATACTTTTTTAAATCATAACTTTTATGCAAGTATATATGGTACATTATTGTCTAAAGTCAAGGGATTCTAATCCAATTTTCTTCACAATTCAACCAACTTTAGCATTGTATTAAAGCAGAATTAAGTACTCCCATGTTGAACCAATGTAATGGAAGTCGACCAAATCAAATCTGATCATCTTAAACTAATATTTATCACATATTTAAACTGGCATGGTTATTTTTTAATAGACTATAATTGAGGATAATGTGGTTAAACTGGTATTGTTTGGGATTCATGGATTGTAATTGCAAATGACAGTTAAACTGGCATGGTTTGAGTTTCATGGATTGTAACCATGAATGACAGTTAAACTGGAATGGTTTGAGTTTGGCATGGTTTAAGTTTTACAGATAGTAAATGAGGATACCACATTAAAAGTAGCATGGTTTGAATTTCATGGATTGTAATTGAGGATGACACAGTTAAATCAGCATGGCTTGAATTTCATGGATTGTAATTGAGGATGACACAGTTAAATCAGCATGGTTTGAATTTCATGGATTGTAATTGAGGATGACACATTTAAATCAGCATGGTTTGAATTTCATGGATTGTAATTGAGGATGACACATTTAAATCAGCATGGTTTGAATTTCATGGATTGTAATTGAGGATGAAACAATTAAATCAGCATGGTTTGAATTTCATGGATTGTAATTGAGGATGACACATTTAAATCAGCATGGCTTGAATTTCATGGAAATTTCATGGATTGTAATTGAGGATGACACATTTAAATCAGCATGGTTTGAATTTCATGGATTGTAATTGAGGATGAAACAATTAAATCAACATGGTTTGAATTTCATGGATTGTAATTGAGGATGACACAGTTAAATCAGCATGGCTTGAATTTCATGGAAATTTCATGGATTGTAATTGAGGATGACACATTTAAATCAGCATGGTTTGAATTTCATGGATTGTAATTGAGGATGACACATTTAAATCAGCATGGTTTGAATTTCATGGATTGTAATTGAGGATGACACATTTAAATCAGCATGGTTTGAATTTCATGGATTGTAATTGAGGATGACACATTTAAATCAGCATGGCTTGAATTTCATGGATTGTAATTGAGGATGACACATTTAAATCAGCATGGTTTGAATTTCATAAATTGTAATTGAGGATGACACATTTAAATCAGCATGGTTTGAATTTCATGGATTGTAATTGAGGATGACACATTTAAATCAACATGGTTTGAATTTCATGGATTGTAATTGAGGATGACACATTTAAATCAGCATGGTTTGAAGTTCATGGATTGTAATTGAGGATGACACATTTAAATCAGCATGGTTTGAAGTTCATGAATTGTAATTGAGGATGACACAATTAAATCAGCATGGTTTGAAGTTCATGGATTGTAATTGAGGATGAAACAATTAAATCAGCATGGTTTGAATTTCATGGATGGTAATTGAGGATGAATGACACAGTTAAATTGGCATGGCATGAGTTAATGAGTGTAATTCAGGATGACATGGTTAACAATTAACTGGATTTCGTGACACACCATTTGCCTGGATCCATTGAGTGCAGCATTTGATATTGATCAAATTCAACACAGAGACTATTATCAACTAATCTATATGCTGATGATAGTACTTTCTCTGATGAACAAAGCTGCAAAATGAAACTAGAAAAAAATCTTCAGATGGCATTAAACAGGTTTCAGATGTGGATGTAAAGGGAGTGACATGGTTGTAAATGCAAATAAAGGTTTCGTTAAAATTAAGACAAAAGAAATAAACAAATTTTTTTTTAAAAAAATGCTGACTTTAACTTTTTTTGTAATAGTAAGAAACTTGAGTACTTTCCAAGGATAAAAATCTTAGTATTTGGTTTACTCTGATCATACAACATTAACACAAAGAAAACAGATTTTTATCATTGGCTATTAATGTGTGTGTTTGTGTGTGTGTGTGTGTGTGTGTGTGTGTGTTGGACTTTTAATATGGCTTTAACAATTTTTCAGTCATATCACTATGATGTCTGCAATGTGACAGTTTATAGTGATGTCTAGCACTGGGGCATTATATTACTGCAGACATGTAGCATGATGTCTCACCCAGTCACATTATATTGACTCCAGGCCAACCAGTTCTAACACTAACCTTTGAATGCTGAGCGTCAAGTGAGGTAGCTGTTAGTACCATTTTTTAATGTCATTGGTATAACTCAGCCTTGGTTTTAACCCGAAACTTCCCACATCTGAGGTGGACACTCATTGGCTATTAATAAAGTATTTTGTTCCAAAATTATACTGCTCAACTTTTTACAAGTGCTACATTAATCCTCAATACTAGATTGACAAACTGGAAACATTTCAGAGACAATGAATAGTTTAAAAATCTTAATCAATCATGAACATGATAAGCCACATAATGTATAAAGTTTCTGCTGGGTTTACTACGGTTTACCTAAGAAACATATTTTAATGTGAAGAATCCAGCAGCATCCAGTACCTATGATCAATGATTATCCATGAAATTTTGAATTCCAAAACCATAGAAAGTACTATATAAAATCAGTTTTCAACACTCTCAGGCAATTATATGGAAAATTATCCCAAAAGTATTCAACAAATCTTCTTGCATGTCAGTCTTTCACAACAGCAGTATTTAAAATGGATGAAATATAGGGTTTAACTAATAGCACAAGGCCCATCCACCTCCTCCAGATACATTTCTGCATGTAAACATGCTAGTTATGCATGCATCTAACTCTGCCTTATGAACATCAACATTAGTTTTATCTTTTAGTGTGTATATCATTTACATGTGTACCTAGTTAATCAGGCTGGGTGTGTATACCATTTACATGTGTACCTAGTTAATCAGGCTGGGTGTGTATACCATTTACATGTGTACCTAGTTAATCAGGCTGGATGTGTATACCATTTACATGTGTACCTAGTTAATCAGGCTGGGTGTGTATACCATTTACATGTGTACCTAGTTAATCAGGCTGGGTGTGTGTACCATTTACAGATGTACCAAGTTAATCAGGCTGGATGTGTATACCATTTACATATGTACCTAGTTAATCAGGCTGGGTGTGTATACCATTTACATGTGTACCTAGTTAATCAGGCTGGGTGTGTATACCATTTACATGTGTACCTAGTTAATCAGACTGGGTGTGTGTACCATTTACATATGTACCTAGTTAATCAGGCTGAATGTGTATACCATTTACATATGTACCTAGTTAATCAGGCTGGGTGTGTATACCATTTACATGTGTACCTAGTTAATCAGGCTGGGTGTGTGTACCATTTACATGTGTACCTAGTTAATCAGGCTGGGTGTGTATACCATTTACATGTGTACCTAGTTAATCAGACTGAATGTGTATACCATTTACATGTGTACCTAGTTAATCAGGCTAGGTGTGTATACCATTTACATGTGTACCTAGTTAATCAGGCTGGGTGTGTATACCATTTACATGTGTACCTAGTTAATCAGGCTGGGTGTGTGTACCATTTACATATGTACCTAGTTAATCAGGCTGGGTGTGTATACCATTTACATGTGTACCTAGTTAACCAGGCTGGGTGTGTGTACCATTTACATATGTACTGAGTTAATCAGGCTGGGTGTGTATACCATTTACATATGTACCTAGTTAATGAGGCTGGGTGTGTATACCATTTATATGTGTACCTAGTTAATCAGGCTGGGTGTGTATACCATTTACATGTGTACCTAGTTAATCAGGCTGGGTGTGTGTACCATTTACATATGTACCTAGTTAATCAGGCTGAATGTGTATACCATTTACATATGTACTTAGTTAATCAGGCTGGGTGTGTGTACCATTTACAGATGTACCTAGTTAATCAGGCTGGATGTGTATACCATTTACATATGTACCTAGTTAATCAGGCTGGGTGTGTATACCATTTACATGTGTACCTAGTTAATCAGGCTGGGTGTGTATACCATTTACATGTTTACCTAGTTAATTAGGCTGGGTGTGTGTACCATTTACATATGTACCCAGTTAATCAGGCTGGGTGTGTATACCATTTACATGTGTACCTAGTTAATCAGGCTGGGTGTGTATACCATTTATATGTGTACCTAGTTAATCAGGCTGGGTGTGTGTACCATTTACATATGTACCTAGTCAATCAGGTTGGGTGTGTATACCATTTACATATGTACCTAGTTAATGAGGCTGAGTGTGTATACCATTTACATGTGTACCTAGTTAATCAGGCTGGATGTGTATACCATTTACATGTATGCCTAGTAATCAGGCTGGGTATGTATACCATTTACATGTGTACCTAGTTAATCAGGCTGGGTGTGTATACCATTTACATGTATACCTAGTTAATCAGGCTAGGTGTGTATACCATTTACATGTGTACCTAGTTAATCAGGCTGGGTGTGTATACCATTTACATGTGTACCTAGTTAATCAGGCTGGGTGTGTATACCATTTACATGTGTACCTAGTTAATAAATCTGGATGTGTATACCATTTACATGGGTGTTTAATCTGAAGCATATGAATATGTGAGTCAGCTTGTTTTTATGTATGTGCAAGATGGGTACTGGCAGACTGAATTTTGTGTGTATCTGTACATGTATCTTAGATAAGTTCTATTATGTTACTAACAGAGTTACCCTTGTTCAATAAAATTTTTATTTTACCTGATCAATTAACATATTGCATATGTCAGTGTGCTGATACCTATTGATCACTGACCAATATTACCGATGGAAAAAGTGTGAGGCACTGTATGACTTAAATGTGCAGTAGAAATTTGTTGAGCCTTAAGACTTATTGTATGAACTAGCTTATACATTGAATTTAACTGCAAACAACACAACCCTGATCTGCTGTCACATGCTGTATCAGCAAATCCAGGTCTATATTATTTGCCCTATTGATTTCTTCTAAGAAACAGCATATACTCCAATCTGTTTGATCAATATATGATGGTAGATCTTGGTCATTGCAGTCTGAAATGGGACTTGACTTATAAGCAAGTACATATTGAAATATATCTCATTTAACCAATTGCCATCATATCTAACACATACATAAAAATAATCACAATTTCAGCATTTTTATATCATTTTTCATGAAATTTTCTGCATTTAATTTTGCAAACAATTTTTAACACTATCTGTATGTGTCATGGCATCAGGGTCAATATAAAATACCCTGATTTTATATGCTGTGCTATGATGATGAGAGGAGATGGTTATCTGTGATATGGTGATAGGTCAAGTCCAAATGGTTTAAGTCCAGATTCTAGAAATGTGAAATTAAACAACAAAATATGATATTCTATTTCTAACTGTACTAATTCTTCTGTTTTTAGCCCTACCTTGACTCCAGGTCAATAGAGGCTTGTTGGTTTTTCTGTACCTGGAGTTGTAAGTTGTTCTTTTCTCTGTAAGCTGTCTCCAACTGCAACCTATTAATGAGATTCACACACATCTAAAATAAATAGCTTTTCTTGTAGATATTTTTTCAAACACGTATAAATTACTTACCTGCCCTGAATCATCCATATTTTTCATATTATTGTGGAGAAAATGTCAAAATTAGTAATTTTTTCCAAAATTTTCCATTCTCAACAAGCGGATATTTTCATCTTCCCAGCCATAATCATACAGTCAACAGAATGAAAAAAGCCCTACCTCACATTGGTATCAGGAATGCTAAAGGACATAGAGAGTAAAACATAGAAGAATTACATTAATGCTTTCAATCAAAAAACATTTTGTGTGTGTATGTATGTATGTATGTATGTATGTATGTATGTATGTATGTATGTATGTATGTATGTATATATATATATATATATATATATATATATATATATATATATATATATATATATATATATATATATATTTATATATATATATATATAGACTTTGCATGATTAAATGGGTTTGTAAAAAAATATTTTACTTTTAAATGTGGAAATGCAGTGATGTAACATTTTAGAGGGGATGGCACTGTCTGGATAGAGACAATTCAAAATATAACAGCTTGAAAAGCAGTATTTGTGTTTTTATATTTAATCTAATCTCTGCCCATCTTACCTGATATCATCTAATTCCTTTTCATATAAATGCTTTATATTTCTAACTTCATCTTCAAGGATTTTTGTAGATTTAATGAACACAGAGGCATCTATCTGCTTTCCTTTTTCTGAAGTCTGCCGAACTTTATGTATGTATGATGTAAATCTGTCATTCAGTCTTTGTAACTCCTCTTTCTCTTGGAGCCTTGTCATGGCAACAGGGGAGAGCACCTCACCAGAATTGTAGTAACTCATTTTATCACTTTTGGGTGATTTATCTTCACTTGGCTGTGCAGGAACAGTTTGGTATTGATGGCGAAAGCTTGAATAGCCAGAGTCTGACTGAATTTTTCTTAATTGTGTAGAAGTCTGTGTCTCAGCAGACTTTTGTATAGAATGAATGTCAAATTGTGTACTATGCCTAGACCTTGATGTATCACAAGGAACAGATTTTACCACATATACTGTTTTTTCAAAGGGATGTTTGGCTGACTGTCCTGCTTCAGGTAAGAACTTACGTGTCTGAATAAAACTTGAACCAGTTCTTTTTCTTTTTGAATCAGGTTCAGCTCCTGGAATTAAATCACACTTTTGATCAGTCTCCTCAGTATTTCTGTTTGTACCCTTATTGTTGTCCTCATGAAATTCCTCTCTTGCTGTACTGTGATCTGGATTGGCAATGACCTCCTCCCCTTTTTCAAGGTCGATCAGTTTGAAATCATTGGCCTCAGAAACATCAGAGTTGAATGACCTGTCACTGACAAGGGGAGAATCCACATAACCTAATCGACTGGGACTCCGCAGTGATGAAAGTTCTAAAGTGTCCTGTTGATTCAAGTCTTCACTAAATCTGAAATTCAAAGAAATCCTCTGTAAGAACAAATATTGATCAGACTCCGCCTCCTCATGGAGGTTGAAGAGAAAGAGTTCTGAATAATTAAACTGATGTAAGTTTTTTAATTGAGACATACTGTCATTAAATTAAAAAAGAACAATGGGAAATTGTTTCATGCACCCATCATATTGCAGTTTTGGTTCTATGGGCCCTGTACTGTTGTATATTTACTACACAAGTTTGAAGTCCAGCAGTGGTAAATTTATGCAAATGTCGGGTCTGGACTTATTATTAAACATTATTAAGTATACCTACAAGATAATTACTTTTCAACAAATGTTGCAGACCACTCCAATGATCTAGTGGTTAGATCATCCATCTCGGATGTGGAAGGCTGTGGGTTTGAACCCCCACTGAGTTATACTAAAAACTTATAAAATTGGTACTAACAGTTGCCTCGCTAGGTGCTCAGTATTAAGAGGTTAGTGTTAGGACTGGTCAGCCTGGTATTAGAATTATGTGCTACATGTCTGTGGCATGATGTTCCAGCACTAGACATCCCTATAAACTGCCAGACTGCAGACACTCTTTAATGGTTGTTTTAAAAATCCAAATTACACACAAATCACACAAATTTTGTTAAATATGGGAAACCATGGGTTTATCATTAGAGATATGTACAGTTGAATTTGACCTTTGATCTTTCACTTGCTGTATTAATGATCTTGACTCTTCAATAACAAAATAAAATTGTCAGCATGAAGATTTGGTAGATATAATGAATCAATAACAAAAATAACTATGTAGACTGTTTACAATTCCTAATGACCTTGACTTATAAGACCTATGTTTCCTAAAGTGCACCTTTCTCTTTTTGGCATATTTGAAGGATAAACATAAAGTTTGACAATCGACAAAGTATAATTATAAAATTACTAACCTTTTTCTGTCAACTGATGCTGTCACCTTTGACCTTTTGATCACTAAACAAAATGATGCATTTTTGTCTATTATGCAATCCAATGATGGTGAAAAATTGATAGCCATTGGTAAATGTTTTAGAGCACTGCATAATGTTGTTATATCTATCACAGTGGGATCATCCTCTTTATGAAGTTATTGACTTTTTAAAAGAACATTACTGATTTCATGTTTATTTTTCTAAAAAATTGTGGCCAAATTAAAGACAACTGATGGAAGCCACTATATCACAAACCTGACATCTGTAACCCTTTCAGTAGGAACTACTGGTCAAAACTTTCTACAGTTTTTGTTTAGTATAGATAAGCTATGCTAATGTATAACAAATAACCAATGCTAGTAATAAATAGACTTAAAGGTTTGAGGTCAAGGTCACAGAAGTCAACATGAAAATCTTAAAGAAACGTATATAACTTATGTATTACTGTTACCATGGACAGATTCTAATGAAATTTTGCAAACAAGATCACACAGTGATATTGACAAACCAATGACATGGTCATTGGGATAAAGCTAATGGTCATACAAGTTTATGGTTTTATCAGAACTGCATCAAAACATCATTTATGTAGCCATGCTCTTGGGTCTTGATACAAGACACTCAAGATCTGTTAATTTCAACGGGAAATAGATAAATTAAACTGAAACAAACATTCCATCATCCATCTATCATGGTACAATCTAGTTCAATCCAATACTTCTTACTTCTACAAGAAACATGTTTGGAAGACTGTAAAAATTAAATAACTTAAATTAACTGAACTTTACAGCATTGTTATACTCTTGTATTTATGACAGTAATAAATTAGAAAATTTAATGGCACATGTTACATTATGACACCGTTAAGTGCTTTTCTCATTGTGATACAATAAATCAAACACATCCGGTCATAAAATTGAGGTCCATCAAGTCTAAACAAAATATTAAAATATTACTCTGCCTATCCAACCTTAACTGCAGCCTCTACAAAACATATTGGTTGTATTTTTATTAAACATTTTTTCACCATTGCAAAGGTGTGAAATAAGTGCATCCTAAATTTATTAGAGTGCATTGCAAGACAGTCAATGAAATTTGGCAACAAGATATTTATCCTAGATATAACACAAGAGTCTGATTCTCTGCTGGCCAAAAAGAATTTCCAGAAATTCAAAATAATATCAATTTCTTCTTTTTAAAATGCTTAGTGCTGAAACCTGTCATATTTTTCATCAATAATAAGTTTTTTAAATTATCACTGTGATAGACATACTGAATGAAAGATCAGCATCATTTTCATTTAGGGTCAATCAACATCACTGGACACCTTCTGTGAATATGTCATCCATTAGGGGTGAAATGTTCAATCAATATATTGCTGCACCATTACTTTTTCCATATCTATAACCACATTGATAAAAGAGGTGAAAAATCGATACAAAATGATAATTCCCCAATACAAGTTAATCTACATTAGTTGTGAAAAATTAGTTGTATGCCTTTTAATTCTTTAAGTTGAGAATTCATTATATGCATTCATTTCTATAAGATTTTAAAACATAATGACAACACATACTCTCCTTCTACAAATTAATACAAGGTGACTCGCATGGACTGAACCTGTTTTCTGCCCCACTCCCCCTGGCACCAATTCCATTATTTCATCCCACCAGCATGTTTATACACTGATAACACTTATTTTATAACATAAATGAATCATTCCAGACTTTTTTTATGATTTAAATATTTTACTGATTATTTAATTCCCATTTTTATGTGAAGTTTATCTGTTGCATTGCATCTTGTATACTTGGACTGAATTTGAAGGCTATACTTCTGGTGTGCAACACAGTGAAATATGTTAAATTCAATTTTGATTGGTGGTTAATGTTTGTTCAAGTCCAGGTTAAAACAATAACCACCAATTAGAACACTGTAGCTTATTCATTGCATGACACAATGCAAGCATTGAAAAAAACCCAGATCCAGATACAAAACAATAGATAGGTTTCTTTACAAATTTGTAATGTCTCCTTTTACAATGATATATGTACTTAGTGACTGACCAACAGGATAAAAAAAATTTGCACAGAATTGACAAGACAGCAAATTCCAAACCAAATGAGTTCAAATCATCTTTTTGATTTCAAGGTGGTGAGTTGGTGATGTCAATACTTGCCTTTTCAATGATAGAAATGAATGCCTGTAGCAATGGCAGTTGTTTTGCATATGCAGTAAGTTCAATCTGATAGATAGTCATCTTTGTTCTCACACTCGGACTTGTTCTAGATAGAAATTACTCACAAGAGGAAATTGCTTGCTTTCTGTTTTGAAGATAAGACTGTCATGCCTTCCAAATTTAAGACATAAAATACCAGTAAGATGTTTAAATGCATTCATGCAGTGCAAAGCAACAGGCATTGTGACCAAGATGAGCACTGCATCTGATAAAATGGGGGCAGCCTGAAATGGCCTAACATCACTGACAACAGGCAATCTGTTTGGAAGTACATGTATTTTTTTAATCTTGTCAAGGATGAATGGCACATGAACAGATGAAAAAGTCTATGTTAAATACAACCAAGATATCATCACATATAAAATGGCACAAGTCTACCACTGACATGCCTTCAAAAGATGAAAACACCATCAAGTTGATATGTGTATCATTAATGTATCATATTGTGGGCTGTGTATCATGTATCATATCAATATATTGCACAGGTGTACTGCTTCACTACTATTCATCCATTGAGGAAACCCATTGAGGAAACAGTAGTGATATAAGTAGCAAGATTTTTAAGATGGCTGCTATGGTGACCATATTGGATGTCAGATCAGCACCATTGTATTTAAGACCAACTAGATGTCATAAGAAGTCTTCAGGTGATTATCTGACAAACAATATGGCCATCACAGCAAATATCATGCTGGTATGACTTTCTGTTAAGGATGAGTAGCAATAAAAGGATTTTTAAGATGGCTGCCATGGTGGCCATAATGGGAATCAGACTGTCAGTATTTTCATTTAGAACCAAATCGACATCATAAAAAGTCTTTTGGTAAAAATCCTGTGTTGATGATAATGACATTAAGTTCAGGAGAAGTAGTAATAACAACATTTTCAAGATATTTGATATAGTGACCATATTATATTTCAGATCATCATCATTTTTATTTAGGACCAACTTGACTTAACATGAAGTCTTCTCATGAAAACAACATGATGATATAACTTCCTGTTCAGAAGGAGTAGCAATAACAATATTTTCAAGATGGCTGCCATGGTGGCCATATTGGTTATCAGTTCTGCACCAGTTTCCTTACATCCAATTAGACTATGTGATGTATGTGTGTGCAAGGTTTCATGACAATCCTCAAAGTAGTTTAAGATATCTTGCAATAACATACATGTGCTAATAGACAGAAGGATGACAGACAACAGTTTATTCAATAAGCCTATCTGGTCTTGATTAATAGAGCTAAAAATAATGCTCAGTGAAAAGAGAGAGAGAGAGAGAGAGAGAGAGAGAGAGAGAGAGAGAGAGAGAGAGAGAGAGAGAGAGAGAGAGAATGTGTCTAATCTAGTTTGGTCACACACACACATGCACACATGCCTGCACTCATGTACAGATATGAATGCACATGTTCACATGCAAAGTCATAGGGCCACTGCATGGACCAATGGTCCGCTTGCTTACATGATGCAGTGCAAAATTTAAAAAAATAAAAATCCCAATTGCTCATGCCAAAACTTGAGTGGCCATAAACAAATATGATATGTCAAGAAACTATCTTGCACTTGCACCCAAGTAAGTTTCATATTCGAATGAGTGATACAGGAGCCAATCCAAAAATTACTTCAGTTCAATTGCATCTGTTAAATTTTTCTTGACAAGTCACAATGGCCCATCCCAGAGACATCCTTATACACATATAAACATGTTTTTTAAAATCTCTTATATTTTCATGACTGCTGCATTAAAAATCAAAGTACACACACACACACACACTAACACACACACAGAGAATTCTATTAATGGTTTTGTGATAATGAACTTTGACCTCTAACAACCAAGTTAGAAAGCATAACCAAATGAGAAAAGTGTTGTATAAATATGTATAAATTCCATCAAAAGTAGATCATAAGTAAGTAGTGAATGTGTCAGTTTAAGCAAATAACTGATAAACTGTGAGTAGTAAATGTATTAACTGGAATACAGTGCTTCCTTGATTACCTTCCTAATTCCATGAAAATAACAGGTGATAGAAGGAAGTGGTGGATTGCTGACATTTGTCTATTGGATGGATGGATGGATGGATGGATGGATGGATGGATGGATGGATGGATGGATGGATGGATGGATGGATGGATGGATGGATGGATGGATGGATGGATGGATGGATGGATGGATGGATAAATGGATGGATTGGATGGATGGATGGATAAATGGATGGATTAGATGGATGGATGGATGGATGGATGGATGGATGGATGGATGGATGGATGGATGGATGGATGGATGGATGGATGGATGGATGGATGGATGGATGGATGGATGGATGGATGGATAGATAGACAGGTAAGTAGGTAGGTAGGTAGATAAAATTCAATTAGTGGATTAGCATTGACCAATGAACTTTAATAAAATCAAGCATACGTTAGTTTGTATTTCATTGATCTAATTATGTACAGAAGGTGATATTTTCCAAAAGCATTAACTTGAAATGGCTATTATCATGAATGTTCTTAGGGGGCAGTCATGTAAGACACTGACTGGCAGTATGAACACTGTATTATGCACTAATGGTTTCACTAGAAACCAAGTTTAGATAATACTAGTCACCCTTTACCATAGGTGATCAATAGCTTTCAATAACTTCCAACTGACAAACGTTGCATATGTTTGAAGTGTATGAATGTTATTTATATAGCATTTGCATATTGATTAGCCTTGCTGAAGGGTGGATAGCAAGGGTGGCAAATGAAAGGGGGAATTTAATGAAATCCACTTGCACATTCAAATTTATTGATGGTTACTGAGGGTGTAGAAATTTGGGGAAGGATTCAAGTATGCACTGAATATTGTGAACAATAAATATTTTGTAATAAACTCAAGTTATGAATGAAATATTTTCAACTTAATGGTGTCTTGCTGGTTTGAATTTTTTAAATTATGTATAGTTAGTATTTCCATAAAGTAATTATGAAATTATGACAGTAAACAATTAGAATTTCAATGCTAACTGTATTTAGAACACATTAAAAACAAAACTAGGAAACCACATAATTTCTCATTTGGAGTTTCAGACCAAGTTTCAACAATAACTTTCAACCAGCCAATCGAAACCAACCTTTCTAAGCTAGAATTCCTTTATACTGATTTACACAAAATATCAGCTCAAACTGAGTTGCAGCCTTTGTATGGTCTCTATACAGGATCAAAATGACCTTAAGCAGTACTACAGTAAAGGAAAGAGAAAAAGAATCCATGACATATGCAATGGAGTGGGATTCGAAAGTCACATTCAAGGGTGGGAATCGAATGGCAGGAATGGTGTGGGATTGGGAAGTCCCATCCAAGGATGAGAATTTAGCAGCAGGAAATTAAGGTTTTGTTGAGTTGCTGCCTACAAATTTTCTTTTCCTCAAACAAATGGCACAATATTAGCACAGATAGACACTTTAGAAATACAGGTTATTTTGCTGTAGACAACGATTAATGTTTGTAAGCCAACACAATTTGTTCCTCAGTATTAAAACCACAAGAAATATTGCAGACATTCATGAAATTAAAAGATAATAATATTACTTTCAGTGTCAATGAGTGCATTCATGTGGTATAGGCATATTCCCCATGGCATTCAGTGTCAATGAGTACAGTCATGTGGTATAGGCATATTCCCCATGGCATTCAGTGTCAATGAGTACAGTCATGTGGTATAGGCATATTCCCCATGACTTTCAGTGTCAATGAGTGCATTCATGTGGTATAGGCATATACCCCATGGCATTCAGTGTCAATGAGTACAGTCATGTGGTATAGGCATATTCCCAATGACTTTCAGTGTCAATGAGTGCATTCATGTGGTATAGGCATATACCCCATGGCTTCACTGTCAGTGAGTGCATTCATGTGGGATAAACATATCTCACATGGTTTTCTTGCATAGGGATACTGTATCAAACATATATAAGAATGATGAAATGTTCTTTCTCAGTGCATTGGCCACTCATAAATTTGACTGGATAGACATTTTCATCACCAGATTTAAAAAGGCACATGGATTCCCAGATGGAAAGTTTTTACCATAATGTGTTATCATCCATCATATGACAGGCATGTAGCAATTAAACAACCATCAGAAGTTACCATACTGTGCCTGTATGATTCATACTAATAATAATGTTACCATATTACTGTATGAATACCAATGATAATTTTACCACATTGTTGTATATAATACTAATGATATAATGTTACCATATCATTGTATAAATACTTATATAATGTAATACAATATTGTTGTGTGAATACTAATTTTAATGTTACCATATTATTGTATGAATACTAATTATAATGTTGCTGTATTATTGTGTGAATACTAATTATTATGTTACCATATTGTTGTGTGAATACTTATAATGATGTTACCATATTGTTGTGTGAATACTTATAATGTTACCATATTGTTGTGTGAATACTAATTATAATGTAACCATATTGTTGTGTGAATACTTATTTTACCATATTGTTGTGTGAATACTAATTATAATGTTACCATATTGTTGTGTGAATACTAATTATAATGTTACCATATTGTTGTATGAATACTAATTATAATGTTACCATATTGTTGTGTGAATACTTATTATAATGTTACCATATTGTTGTGTGAATACTTATATTGTTACCATATTGTTGTGTGAATACTAATAATAATGTTACCATATTGTACCTGTATAAATACTAATGATAATATTACCATATTGCTGTATGAATACTAATTATAATATTACCATAGTGTGCCTGTATGAATACCAATGATAAAGTTATCATACTGTACTTGTATGAATGCCAATGATAAACTCATTTTGTACATATTAGTTTTACAAGTTAACTAAGCTAACTGTGTTACCCTCTAAGTTCTTCTTCTTCTTATTTTATATTATTATTATTATTATTATTATTATTATTATTATTATTATTATTATTATTATTATTATTATTATTATTATTATTATTATTATTATTAAGGTATGAAGATGAAAGTCTATGTAGTATGATATTAAGGTCACAGTGAACTACTAATAAATATATAGGATGATGACATATCACATATGTATCACATTTTCACACATCAAGTGTCATATAACTACCACAAACAGTGCATAAAGTAGTCAAATTTTTTGAAGCTTGCAATGGAAGCCACCTATAAATGGAACGGTGTCAAAACTTCTTACATAAATGCATAACTGAAAAAAAGTATTAACACCATCAACTTTTGTTCATAATTTTGTAATGAAATAACTAAAGTCATGCAAAATAACAATGTAAAATTTAGACTTATCAATACATACCACATTAAGGTCAAACCTTTTGATTTAAAAAAAAATTAAGAGTTTAAACATTAACTGTCATACCTAAATTCAAGGCCAATGAAAAAATAACTTTTGCTGTTACTGAGTTTGTTTTGCAACTGTTCCCAAATCTCCATGTAAGTGAGCTAAAAGGTTTACCTGGTAATTAAGCATACCTGTTGATGAACTAGACTTCACTATGTCTACCTTAAATGAACTTCAATATATCTTCCATAAATACACTTCAATATATCTATCACAAGTGGACTTCAATATATCTACTATAAATACACTTCAATATATCTACCATAACTGGATTTATAACTGGATTTCAATATATCTAACATAAGCAGACTTTAAAATATCAACCATAAGTGGACTTTACTATATCTACCATAAGTGGACTATAATATATCTACCATAAGTGGACTTCAACATATCTACCATAACTAGAATTCAATATATGTACCAAAAGTGGACTTCAATATATATACCATAAGTAGACTTTAAAATATATACCATAACTGGACTTAAATATAAATAAATCATAAGCAGACTTTAAAATATCCACCATAAGTGAACTTCAATATATCTACCATAAGTGGACTTCAATATATTTACCAAAAGTGGACTTTAATATATCTAACATAACTGGACTTCAAAATATCAACCATAAGTAGACTTCAAAAATATCTACCATAATTGACTTCAATATATCTACCATAAGTAGACTTAAAATATCTACCATAAGAGGACTTCAATATATCTAAGTAGACTTTAAAATATTTACGTAAGTGGACTTCAATATATTTAACCATAATTGAACTTCAATATATCTACCACAAGTAGACTTTTAAATATCTACCATAAGTGGACTTCAATATATCCATAGGTAGACTTAAAAAATATTTACCATAATTGGACTTCAATATATCTACCATAAAGTGGACTTCAATATATCTACCGTAAGTAGACTTTAAAATGTCTACCATAAAAGGACTACAATATATCCACTTTACATGGACTTCAATATTGAACATATTTGTCCATGTTAAACAAGTAACCAACTGCACACACCTTAGATACAGATCTAATGTTCCATAATGCCCTAGAAATTTAGGGTCTGTCCATTTGCCCAAAATCATTAGCTAAACATTGTGTAGACTCTGATCTGCCATCAGATTATGTTACATCAGCAAGATTTACACTGATAACATCTGGGTCTGCATAATATGTACCAGTAAATAACATGATTTGGAATTAATAAAGACATACCCAGAAAAGAGACTAAATCTTGTTCTTTTTCCTGGAAAATGTTTGATAAAAATTACCATACCTGACAGTCTTTTTTGCTTTCAGCTCAGCACTTTTCTCTCTTTCCAGCATGTTCTTCAGAAGCAACTACCCTTACAAGCTGTCCATAGAACTGGATCTTTGTAATTCACAAAAATGTTGAAGGAATTAACAACACTGATTATTCATGCTGAGCAGTATCCAAATGCATGTATAATGTTGTTGATTCAGCAGAAATAAAGGCGCTGATCTCTTTTCTCTATAAACTGATGGAAACAAAATCTTATCACCACACACTGAGATAATATCCAAGCAAATGTAACTCAAATTTCTGAATACAAACTTCTCCTTTGTCAACCAAATTTAAAAATCAATAGAAAACTGCAATCTCTCAAATCAATCAATATTTCATAATGAAGCCAGTGGACTCGGTCACAAAGCAACAGTTGCAAACAAACTGATGTTTCTGCAAACCAAGAAACAATTGTTTTCTAATAAATGTTATCATAACAGTTAGCAAAAGACTCAGACCTGGTTAATTATAGGACCATAAACTTGTTGATACCTGAAGATAGATAATTGTATTATACTAAAGTGTGAAACGATATTATAAACCAACAAACTGATAGATGGCGCTGTCTCAGGCATAATTCAAACCTATACTATCTAAATCTTGAATGCATTGCATAATGAAATATTCAAATTAAAGTAAAACATTGAGGACTAAATGCTGATCATTCGAATACCTGGCATCACTAGAATAACTTGCTCAGTCATTGTGGAGAACATTTTCTTGTCACCATCAATGGAGAACTAACAAGATATAAAACTTGAACCAAACTTATGGCTCACAGTCATTAGTGTTTTTAAAGTTTTACTATATGTCATTTTGATGAGAAAGTGGATATACATACATACATACATACATGCATACATACATACATACATACATACATACATACATACATACATACATACATACATACATACATACATACATACATACATACATACATACATACATACATACATACATACATACATACATACATACTTTCTCTATTCCCTGTTTTGGGATCTAAATTTTTTTCATCCCATGAATCTCATTCATATAGACCATTGTTAATTTGTGAGAAAAGTATAACAGATATATCTAGATGTTTTAAAGTTTTGAATGAGACCAAAATATGGCACTTGCTTTGCTTCATGTAACAGTCAGCATTAAGATCTATTTAACCTATCATTTTCTTCATGGCCCTCAAATTTTCAAAACGCTCTTTGTTTTCAAACTCAACCTTATGGTTTGCAACTTGGCCCAAGGTGCCATGTTGGTAGTGGGGCCTAGCCAGTGGAATTACTTTAGTATTTCTAATGATTTTGTTAATTTTGGAAGATGGGATCCTGAGGCACTTGCTTTGCTCACCTTGCCCTAGAGGCCGATCCTGTTTGTTTTCCTACTTTTGCAATGTTTTGTAGACACAATTAGGCCATCTATCCATCAATAATATTTTGAGTCTGGCAGAGTCCTTGTTTCATGGCTCTAATATTTTTTTAATAATCTGCATTCCATCTGACACTGATTTTAAACTTATGTGTGTTCTTTGTAGTTCGTACTATTTACAAGAATTTGAAACTCTAGCACTGTGGTTAAGAAAATGTCTGAATATCAATAATAGACATGATCACCCCCACTCATCCCCTCCGTTACATATATCTCATCTGCCTAATTATTATTATTACGAACCCAAGTTGGATTCTCCTCTTTCTGTGTACAGTTTTGCAAACTATTTTATTTATTATTCTTCAGTGTGACAGCCAAAAAATTATGTTGCACCATTATCTCATTAATGAGTGTTCTAGCTTTAAATGTTACTTTTACCTTGTCCTTATATGGACTTAAAGGGCACCAATTTAAATAATTTCCAATGGTTTCACCTGAATCTTACCTGCAGGAATGGTTCTTGATTATATCTTTTTAATATCACTGCTCAAAGTTGTTACAATGACTGGATTACCTTGTGGATAGCAATGCACTTCATGATTGAGGTATCATAGGTTTAAGTCCCACCAAAATCAATACGCTGGTATTCTTGAGAAAATTACTCAACCTCGCTTGTTTCATTTCCACTTTTGAACTATTAACATTTTTTATTTTGCCTGTTAACCTTTAAAGAGATAGCATCCCACCCTGTTTAGTCATACATCTTACATCAGTGAGATATCCTTTGACACACAGTGATCCACCTCAGTTTCTGTGGCTTTGGAAGGCATCACCTAAACTTTAAAATATAACTATCTTAGTTTCTGTGGCTTTGGAAGGCATCACCTAAACTTTAAAATATAACTATCTTAGCTTCTGTAGCTTTGGAAGGCATCACCTAAACTTTAAAATGTAACTATCTTAGCTTCTGTAGCTTTGGAAGGCATCACCTAAACTTTAAAATGTAACTATCTTAGCTTCTGTAGCTTTGGAAGGCATCACCTAAACTTTAAAATGTAACTATCTTAGCTTCTGTAGCTTTGGAAGGCATCACCTAAACTTTAAAATGTAACTATCTTAGTTTCTGTGGCTTTGGAAGGCATCACCTAAACTTTAAAATGTAACTATCTTAGCTTCTGTAGCTTTGGAAGGCATCACCTAAACTTTAAAATGTAACTATCTTAGCTTCTGTAGCTTTGGAAGGCATCACCTAAACTTTAAAATATAACTATCTTAGCTTCTGTAGCTTTGGAAGGCATCACCTAAACTTTAAAATGTAACTATCTTAGCTTCTGTAGCTTTGGAAGGCATCACCTAAACTTTAAAATATAACTATCTTAGTTTCTGTAGCTTTGGAAGGCATCACCTAAACTTTAAAATGTAACTATCTTAGTTTCTGTGGCTTTGGAAGGCAACACCTAAACTTTAAAATATAACTATCTTAGCTTCTGTAGCTTTGGAAGGCATCACCTAAACTTTAAAATGTAACTATCTTAGCTTCTGTGGCTTTGGAAGGCATCACCTAAACTTTAAAATGTAACTATCTTAGCTTCTGTAGCTTTGGAAGGCATCACCTAAACTTTAAAATGTAACTATCTTAGCTTCTGTAGCTTTGGAAGGCATCACCTAAACTTTAAAATGTAACTATCTTAGCTTCTGTAGCTTTGGAAGGCATCACCTAAACTTTAAAATTTAACTATCTTAGCTTCTGTAGCTTTGGAAGGCATCAACTAAACTTTAAAATATAACTATCTTAGCTTCTGTAGCTTTGGAAGGCATCACCTAAACTTTAAAATGTAACTATCTTAGTTTCTGTGGCTTTGGAAGGCATCACCTAAACTTTAAAATGTAACTATCTTAGCTTCTGTAGCTTTGGAAGGCATCACCTAAACTTTAAAATGTAACTATCTTAGCTTCTGTAGCTTTGGAAGGCATCACCTAAACTTTAAAATGTAACTATCTTAGCTTCTGTAGCTTTGGAAGGCATCACCTAAACTTTAAAATTTAACTATCTTAGCTTCTTTAGCTTTGGAAGGCATCACCTAAACTTTAAAATGTAACTATCTTAGCTTCTGTAGCTTTGGAAGGCATCACCTAAACTTTAAAATGTAACTATCTTAGCTTCTGTAGCTTTGGAAGGCATCACCTAAACTTTAAAATATAACTATCTTAGTTTCTGTGGCTTTGGAAGGCATCACCTAAACTTTAAAATGTAACTATCTTAGCTTCTGTAGCTTTGGAAGGCATCACTTAAACTTTAAAATGTAACTATCTTAGCTTCTGTAGCTTTGGAAGGCATCACCTAAACTTGAAAATGTAACTATCTTAGCTTCTGTAGCTTTGGAAGGCATCACCTAAACTTTAAAATGTAACTATCTTAGCTTCTGTAGCTTTGGAAGGCATCACCTAAACTTTAAAATGTAACTATCTTAGCTTCTGTAGCTTTGGAAGGCATCACCTAAACTTTAAAATGTAACTATCTTAGCTTCTGTAGCTTTGGAAGGCATCACCTAAACTTTAAAATGTAACTATCTTAGCTTCTGTGGCTTTGGAAGGCATCACCTAAACTTTAAAATGTAACTATCTTAGCTTCTGTTGCTTTGGAAGGCATCACCTAAACTTTAAAATGTAACTATCTTAGCTTCTGTAGCTTTGGAAGGCATCACCTAAACTTTAAAATGTAACTATCTTAGCTTCTGTAGCTTTGGAAGGCATCACCTAAACTTTAAAATGTAACTATCTTAGCTTCTGTAGCTTTGGAAGGCATCACCTAAACTTTAAAATGTAACTATCTTAGTTTCTGTGGCTTTGGAAGGCATCACCTAAACTTTAAAATGTAACTATCTTAGCTTCTGTAGCTTTGGAAGGCATCACCTAAACTTTAAAATGTAACTATCTTAGCTTCTGTAGCTTTGGAAGGCATCACCTAAACTTTAAAATGTAACTATCTTAGCTTCTGTGGCTTTGGAAGGCATCACCTAAACTTTAAAATGTAACTATCTTAGCTTCTGTAGCTTTGGAAGGCATCACCTAAACTTTAAAATGTAACTATCTTAGCTTCTGTGGCTTTGGAAGGCATCACCTAAACTTTAAAATGTAACTATCTTAGCTTCTGTAGCTTTGGAAGGCATCACCTAAACTTTGAAATGTAACTATCTTAATGCTAATGACAAAAAACATCCACCCTGATGATGAAGACCATCAGACTCTTATCTTAGCTATGGTGGCTTTCAGTACTTAGAACATGACAGATAATAAAATTTCACCAGTGATGATTCAGCCATCCATTGTCAATTGATTAATCAAGATGGTAGATAATCTGACCCAAATTTGAAATCAATGAAAGGAAGGATACCATCTTTCTCCAGGTAACTAAGAACTGATACAGTTCTGTTTTCAATCAGGTTTGACTGTTGATATGTACATGTTCTAACAAAGACATTCAATGAAAACCAGACTGAGTCATTAGTGGAACAATACTCTACAGTGTAAGTAAAAATCAGCATTACACAATAGAATATTTGTTACTGGTAAGTATATATTAAACACTGTGAATACCCCTTTAAATGTTTTGTCCTAAGATTTTATTGAGTTGAATTTTGCTCTTTGAAATTAAAGATGCCTGTTTGTTTGCTCCATCCTATATGCTATTACAGAACTGTATGGACAGAGCTGGGATTAGGTTGCTTATTCTACTGATTAATCCTAACAAAGTGCATAAACCCTGATCTGCCAGTTTATTATGCAATGGCAGATCTTAGTCTGTGCAGTTTGCAGTGAGATTCAACTTAAAAATGAGTATATATGATATGTATGAAGTATAGGTAGACATATCAATAAACTTTGATTTCTAAAAGACATAATCCTTAGGCATGATAAAGGTAAATAAGCTGAACATTTTCTAACAAGAAATTAAACTATTTTTCTGCAAGCAAACTTTAATCAGGCAAATAATGTATTTTCTACACATCATGCACATTATAGTTGCAAACAAAAGTCTTTTAAGTCGTGTGACTGATCAGAAAAGCTAAATGACAAAAATTGTTAAATTATCATATTCCACACCAGAACATAAACAAATAAAAAAAAATTGTTTTAAGTGTTTGACCTTCACATATGATTCATTTCAGAAGTAAAATATGTGAATAATAGCTTCTAGATAATATATTCTTCTGTTGCTTAGCAACTTTAGCGTAATCAACATAACGGATGACAATTGTACCAGTATCTGACTCTACAGGAGATAAGCAGCTTTACTGCTGCTAAGTAGACAACAATAATACTATCCATGAAAATTTGTAAAAATTTATCCACCTTAGTAAAACTAATGGTTGATTTAATATGACATTAACCAATCACCGATCTTGAGACTCAATTGATTCCCAGTACTTAAGTGCTGACCATGAGATCTCATATCATGATCTCTCATGGTATCTTTTAATGCATAATCTGCCACTTGACCACTCTGGTGGCCTACTGATTAGAGCATCCATCTCGGATGCATGATATCTTGGGTTCAAATCCATGCTGTCATACCAAAGATACATAAAAATTGGTACTAACAGCTGCCTCTCTTGGTGCTCAGCATTAAGAGGTAAGTGTTAGGACTGGTTGGCCTGGTGTCAGGATAATGTGACTGGGTGAGACATCATGTTACATTTCTGCAGCATGATGCCCAAGTGTTAGACATCACTATAAACTGTCACACTGCAGACATTGTAGTGATATGACTGAAAAATTGTTAAAGCTACATTAATCCAAAACACACATACACACACATACACACACATAATCTGTCACTGCATATTCTGTCAAGGCTTAATCTGTCATGACATATTCTGCCATGGCATAGTCTGCCATAACTATGCACTGGCAATCCTTCTACCGTTGATTATAAATAAATTTGGCAGACCCAGATTTGCTGCAGATTATGTCTATCTATGCTGGGTTTGCAAGATTTGTGAATACAGAATAATTAAATTAATATCTGTATGGTCACAAAATAAATTATTCCTGCCCCACTTGCCCAAACAAATGATTGACTGAAATCTCTAAAAACTTAAACCTCAGTAAACCAATATCCCTTTCAATCCAAATCTTTTACCTTATCATGAATTAATTCTTCTCTGAGTATGATAAGCTTTAACTCTGACAACTAAAACTCATTAAACCCAGAAAACCAAATATAAAGTTAGGTAATTATAAAAATTTACAACATATAAATGTCTATAACACCCTTTATTCAGCGAATTTAGTTGGAATGAATTAATATATGTAGTCAATTAACAATGAACACTATTTATAAATAGGTAATTCTTTCACAATTAACACAAATTAAAGTGATTACAAAAATTGGTTTAACATTTATTACTACTGTCTTTAAAAATAAGACATGGTTTTTACTAGCTTTTGTTTGTTGCATTTGTTTTATCATTTAAACTAATTAGTTTTATTTTATTTTCTTATATATTTAGTAATGAACATAAGGACAAAACTATATTAGTATTAGTATCAGTATGTTTAAAGTTTTCACATTTTCACACCTGTATTAATGTATAAGTATCAATATGTTTAAAGTTTTCACACCTGTAGCAATGTCTGCCTGAGTAAGTATCAGTATGTTAATAGTTTATAAGTCTGAGTAAGTATCAATATGTTTAATATTTTCAATTTTCACACCTGTATTAATGTATAAGTATCAATATGTTTAAAGTTTTCACACCTGTAACAATGTCTGCCTGAGTAAGTATCAGTATATTTAAAGTTTTCACACCTGTAACAATGTCTGCCTAAGTAAGTATCAGTATGTTTAAAGTTTTCACATTTTTATACCTGTATTAATGTATAAGTATCAATATGTTTAAAGTTTTCACATTGTCACACCTGTAACAATGTATGTATGAGTAAGTATCAGTATGTTAATAGTTTATAAGGTCTGATTAAATATCAATATGTTTAAAATTTTCACATTTTTGTATGTATCAATATATGTCTGAGTAAGTATCAGTATATTTAAAGTTTACATGTTTTTACACCTGTAACAAGGTATGTATAAGTATCAGAATGCTTAAAGTTTACATATTTTTACACCTGTAACAAGGTATGTATAAGTATCAATGTTTTTCAATGTCTTTGTAAGCATCAGTATGTTTCAAGAGCTTTCACACTTCCACTGTCTGTAACAATGTATGTCTGAGTAAGCATGAGTATGTTTAAAGTTTTCACATTTTCACATCTGTAGCAATGTATGTCTGAGAAAGCAAGAGTATGTTTAAAGTTTTCACATTTTCACATCTGTAGCAATGTATGTCTGAGTAAGCAAGAGTATGTTTAAAGTTTTCACATTTTCACATCTGTAGCAATGTATGTCTGAGAAAGCAAGAGTATGTTTAAAGTTTTCACATTTTCACATCTGTAGCAATGTATGTCTGAGTAAGCAAGAGTATGTTTAAAGTTTTCACATTTTCACATCTGTAGCAATGTATGTCTGAGTAAGCAAGAGTATGTTTAAAGTTTTCACACTTTCACATCTGTAGCAATGTATGTCTGAGTAAGCAAGAGTATGTTTAAAGTTTTCACATTTTCACATCTGTAGCAATGTATGTCTGAGCAAGCAAAAGTATGTTTAAAGTTTTCACACTTTCACATCTGTAGCAATGTATGTCTGAGTAAGCATGAGTATATTTAAAGTTTTCACACTTCCATTGTCTGTAACAATGCATGTCTGAGTAAGCATGAGTATGTTTAAAGTTTTCACATTTTCACATTTGTAGCAATGTATGTCTGAGTAAGCATGAGTATATTTAAAGTTTTCACACTTCCACTGTCTGTAGCAATGCATGTCTGAGTAAGCATGAGTATGTTTAAAGTTTTCACATTTTCACATCTGTAGCAATGTATGTTTGAGTAAGCATTAGTATGGTAAGTATACAGTTTACAAATTGCTCTTCATGTGTACTATATATACTTACTTCTAAGTCAAATCCAGCTGCAGATCCAGATCCTCCATCATGATCTGTGTCTGACTATTTTGTAAGGAGTAGATTACAAACAACATAGACCCTTATCTCAATGGTGCATTATGGGATGGCAGATCAGGGTCCATGTCTTTTTTGCAGTTGAAATTGACTTATAAGTGAGTATATGTTTTAACTCAAATGCATCCTGCAATACATTTTCTATGGACACCTTTTTATTACCTTTACAATATAAATATTAAAAACTGCTATTTTTTGTTGATTGTTACCAGTAACATTGAACTTAAATATTCCATTAGCAACAATAATAATTTTTAAGCTATCAGGGTTTGCATTTTTATATTATTTTTTTACAATTTACCACCATCCCACACAAACAATAACATTTTAAAATATCATATGTTAATATACCAACTACACAACATCTACAATATAGAAATGAAAAGTCTTATTTTTATGAACAAAGAAACACATAACACAGCTTAAATAACTCTCTTCTCTTCATATTTAACATGTGTGCAATCAAACTCAATCTAATAGCAAATCTGGACAAACTCTTACAAGAACCCCATCTGATCTTTATGTATTATTTCAAAATGAATCCAAACACTTGCTCTCATAATGCTATCCATTGTACAATATTTTAAATACAAAAGCGATGAAACTTTTAAATGAAATCACAATTTTCACTTTATCACAAGACTGACAAGTTCTCCTAAGAAATGGAGAAAAAAAAACCTCTGCAAAAAAACAACTTTTAAAAATACTTTCCGATAGTGGTATTCCCAATTCCAACACATCATATACATCAACACAGTTCATGTTATATCCCATAATATATAATCCTATTAGTGAAACTAACAGATTACCATCAACTGATACCACCTTCAATATCAACTGAGAATTATACCCTGATTAACTGGTTGTCAATGCAATTTCTCAACATACTTGACTGTAGTTAGTTCACCCCTTGGATACCTGTACAACAAACATGGAATTAACATTTAACTGTGCAAGTGGTTTAAACTACACTCACCCAATTTCCTATGTATACCATTAAACATGACAGTATTCAATATATGTATAAGCCCCAAAAAACAACAACAACAACTACTACTACTACTACTACTAATAATAATAATAATAGTAGTAGTAGTAGTAGTAGTTGAAACTGTAGACATCATAA